>NW_019379489.1:2175170-2203997 GCF_000648655.2 Copidosoma floridanum | reverse complement strand
GGTATATATTATATACACCCCCGTTGGTTTAATACCTCTATATGTGCCTTCAACTAACTAACTAACTGATTAACCAACCAACACCCTTATAGTCGTGCATAAAGACAGACGACGGGCGTGCCTGTATAAATATACGGTATGAGTATATAATATATACCTATATATGTATACTCCTGTCAATCAGCTCTTTTATTAAAAGCCCCGTCGATAGATTTTCGCGCTTCAGTTGGCCCTTCGCTTTTTCTCTCTGCAACAGCAGCAGCATAGCTATTATATACACGGCATACATAATATATATACCTAACTCTAAGAGAGCGAGCGTCCTCCCTCTTATATATATACACGGCTCATCCCATATCTCTCGCTTCCTCCTCCTCCTCCTCCTCCTCGTCGTGGACATCCCAACAACCCCTTCTCGCCTGTATTTTCCATATACCTATGTATTATGTATACCTTTCTCTCCCTCTCTCTCTCTCTCAATATCTCGCCTTCTCTCAACATGCAGTGTACTTGCTTGCTTGCTTACTTGCCACACGCTCCTCTCCATCCTCTTTACTTACCGCTATATATGCAAGGGGGTCGAGTGCCCTCCCCCTCCCCTCCTTCCCGCGGACTCTCTATCACATGTAATACAAGCATAGGAAGGTAATACCTACGATGTATTACTCATGTAATATATGTTATATTACATAATTATTATACCTACAACTTACACACATTGTAGTATAGCTTCTCCCCGTTCGCGCTAAATTAAGATTTGGAGACATACCTATACACTTATTTTACACCCGCCCTCGACGACAGTTTAGCCCCCTCCTTTTCCATGGTACCAGCTCGTCTTTTCCTATGAGATTTTCATTTATTTTTTGCTTGCTCGAGAGCGCACACATACATTATGAGATACATCCCCATCTCTATAGGTATTTGTTATTCTAATCACTGCAGCAGGTGATCGATGCGTGCCGTTTGTAAATTTTGGAGTTAACTCCAATCGCGGACCCACCCTCCCCTGTCCCATCATCCCTCTGTAAGATAATAATACGTTAATATAATGGTGGGATGACCTTTTGGGTCTTTAGTTGAAATAATAATAATAATAATAATAATAATAATAATAATAATAATAATAATAATACTGTACGTAGGAGGTGAATGTGCTTGCAAGCTTCGAGTGATCTAGCTGGCTTTGGGCTATTTTTTTTAATATCGTATTATCGCTACGCGTTGTATTATACGATCGATACCACCCTGCCAACCTTCCCTCCTCGCACTCTTTCTCTCATCATCTATTTCAGTCCTCCCTCTCTTTCTCTCTCTCGTTGTGCGCCCCTATACACACATACATATATATCCTTTCCCACTTCTTTTCGTGGTCTCCTCCTCCTGTGTTATTTTTCCTGCGTCTGACGCTTTTCGAGGGAAAAACCAAACAGTTTGACAGCCAATAATTTACTTATCTGTATTTACATAAGTTATGCATCCCTCGATTGTCCCCCACCCCCTTTTTTTCCCTGTTTCGAGAATTATGCATATTTATTGTACGAATAATGGCTCATTTAGTCGTGTCGAATTTATTATTACGTTTTATCCGATTGTGTCAATTATCGTCTAAGCGTTCGTTGTGTTTGCTTTTTGTTTCAGTTTCCTAGATAAAGTAGCCATCGTCAAGCAAACCGATTACACGCCCACGGAACAGGTAAGCGTCTTACTTTTCATCGTACCTGTAAAAAAAAAAACTTTTTTTTTTTTTTCAAATCACTTGAGTCACGTCTTTTTTTTTCAGGACATACTTCGGTGTCGTGTTTTAACTTCCGGTATCTTCGAAACACGATTTCAAGTTGACAAAGTTAACTTTCAGTAAGTTTGTGTAGGATTGCCTAGCAATTTTTACTCTTTGAATCTTGTGTTTCTAAAAAAAAATGATGCTCTGATTCTTTGAAACAGCATGTTCGACGTGGGAGGACAGAGAGACGAGAGAAGAAAATGGATACAGTGCTTCAACGATGTAACGGCGATTATCTTCGTAACGGCGTGCAGTAGTTACAACATGGTGCTTCGGGAGGACCCCACGAAACTCAGACTCCGGGAGAGTCTCGACTTGTTTAAAAGCATTTGGAACAATCGGTATTGCTTACTGTTCTGTATTTAATAATTTTTTTTTTTTTTTTTTTTTAATTTTTTTTTTTTTTTTTTTTTTGTTCAAATTTTCTCTGTCCTATTTTAGTATGCTAAGCGATTGTTGAACTTNTTATCTTCGTAACGGCGTGCAGTAGTTACAACATGGTGCTTCGGGAGGACCCCACGAAACTCAGACTCCGGGAGAGTCTCGACTTGTTTAAAAGCATTTGGAACAATCGGTATTGCTTACTGTTCTGTATTTAATAATTTTTTTTTTTTTTTTTTTTTTTGTTCAAATTTTCTCTGTCCTATTTTAGTATGCTAAGCGATTGTTGAACTTGGAATTTTCAGATGGCTCCGCACAATATCAGTAATATTGTTCCTCAACAAGCAAGATTTGCTTGCGGAAAAGGTGAAGGCAGGCAAGCACAAATTAGAAGACTACTTTCCCGAATTCTCCAGGTACCAAACGCCAGCCGAGCCCGGGGTGGTGGCAGATCCTTCCGAAGCACCCGATGTCATTCGGGCAAAGTACTTCATTAGAGATGAATTTCTTGTAAGAACCTCTTTGACATTTACGCAACTCGATGACGCTTTTTAAAATTTTTTTTTTTCCTTCTTGCCAAACTTACCAACTGCTGTAATTTTATTTATTTATTTTTTTGTTTTTCTTTAGCGTATAAGCACGGCGAGCGGGGATGGCAAACACTATTGCTACCCGCACTTTACGTGCGCCGTCGACACGGAAAATATCAAGCGAGTGTTCAATGATTGTCGGGACATAATTCAGCGAATGCATTTGCGCCAGTACGAGCTCTTATGACTTGGTTTATGCTTGGCTCGCAGCTCGACTTTCGCCAATGCTAGCACAGCTCGCGGTGAATCGCGCCATGCCGAAGCCGCCGCCGCCGATGCTGTAGCTGCGGCTCGAGGCTCCTCACCTCCGGTCTTCAGGGAGTTTGGATCAACTAGAGTGCTCCGTCGAATGGGATAGTGATTCCTATATAGGAGTACATGAAAAATAAATATAGTAGCGGCAGCGGCAACAGCAACAGCAGCAGTTGAATGCAGTTGAATGATAAGGAGATGAAAAGGGAGGAACGCAATTTTTTGAAGCAAACGTACTTTAACCCTATGTATTAGCCATGCTCACGTACACCTAATAAACCAACTCACATGAGCGATGCGCTAACGCAGAGACACTTTGAATTCAGCAAGAGTAAACACAAAACAAGCCACACTCTCGTAGCTTCTCCATCAGGTTGACAAATTTTGGCAAAGAGTAGAAGATAAATTGAATTTCGTGTGAGACAGCCAGATGGAACAAGTTTATAAAGAGTAATTTGCAGCCACAAGGGCAAGATCATACCAATATATTTTTTTTTTTTATTATTATTATTATCATTAAGAATCGTTATTCGTCGAGAAAAAAAACTTTTGCATTATGTCATGATTCAGAGAAATGCTGTCTGAGCACTTGAGAGTAATACTAGAGATTCGTGAATAAAAAAAATTATATGAAGTGTCGTACACCGGTCCCAATTAATCAAAAACTTTTCCTCCTTTTGATCCTAATACTCCTCTTTGGTTACCAAAAGCCTGGCTTGTCATCACTGTCTGGCTTTAAATATTTTTTTTTTATTGATAACGCATGGAACTTTTGTACAATGAGTACGTACGTGCTCGCATACGTACTTGTGTGCTTCTTCATTCCCTGAGATTGAGACATTATTAATACCTTATTCCATCACCTTACCTTCCCTCATTATATCTATTACTTGAATTTTTTAAATCTATTGGTTTGAACTACTATTGTTACGTTAATATTACTATTGTTTTTGTTTATTAGTTTCGTTTCTTTATTTAATTTTGTTAGACATGCAAATGAAAACAATTTTCTATCATTATGCCTACCAACCAGTCAGCCAGCCTCTGAGTTGAACTAAAACCATAAAATTGCTTCTCCTTTGCACTTGTTTTCCTCTCGACAGCTTTTAACCCCATCCCTTTTTTAATAACAGAGCAGCGCCACGCGTACAATTTTTGTACAGTTGTGTAATCATTTGTCCGCGTACATGTATTTGAATCTCTTGAGTTTAAATTTATTATTACAAACACTTTGACCCTGTTTGTAAAAATTTCAGCTACGTCTTTTTATGAGAAGAGTATTTTGTGAGATTTTACAGTATTTTGAAGAGCGTTTTAATTGTATAACAAGTACATATATGTATCTAGCGCGTGCGCCCGTCTTGATTCTGTTGCATTACAAGCATTTTTGTCGAATCCATCCAGTGCTATATATTTTATAAATTTAATTTCGTTGAACAATTTGAATCGATAAGAAACGGTATCGATAATCAGAACTTATCAATAGTTGTATTGTTAATATTATTAATACTATTATTATTACAAAAGTAGTAAACTTTATTAACCAACTACATTAACCAAAAGAGTCAATACGAGATAATTTTAATGATTCATATGTAAAATTATATAGCGACTGTGACAATCGATTGTATTATGTGTATGAGATATAACAGAGATATATTAGTTGTTTTAAACCTATTATTATTACAAAAGTAGTAAACTTTATTAACCAACTACATTAACCAAAAGAGTCAATACGAGATAATTTTAATGATTCATATGTAAAATTATATAGCGACTGTGACAATCGATTGTATTATGTGTATGAGATATAACAGAGATATATTAGTTGTTTTAAACTTATTATTATGATTGCAAAAAAATTTCTTATAATTATTGTTAATATTATTATTATTTACATTATTACTATTATTATTATTATTACTACTATCATTATTATTGTAATGATGCGAATGCTCAATATATTTATTTTATTACAAAAACTTTGCAACAACCATTACATTAGATTATGTGTTGTGTCTTTTTTATTTTTTATTAACCAAGTTATTACACTTTCAAACTACCAAAAAGTTACCTGTCTGTTACACCTACCAAAATGAGTATAAAATACTCAAATTATTTATTGATTTAATATTTCTACACATTTCTATGATAGCTGAAAACTGTAGACTTAAATAAAAAAGTAAAAGCTGATTTATTGTGTCAAAATATGTACAATTTTATTGATAGTCTCTAACATAACGTCAATGAAATTTTTTAACTGTGTCGATATCGTTTTTTATCAAACTTTTAACATTTGTTAGAACTAAAAAAATATTCAGCATTGAGTAGATTGGTTTTATCAAGCTTATCCAAAGAAGAATCAAAATGAGTGTATACGTGTTAGCATCAACAATCAATGGCTTGTTGAAATGAAATGCTTTTTAATTTAATCGACTCAAAGAGATGATAATATGGTTTTTGTTACGATTTTTCAAAATACACATTGAAGAAATATTAGTAGTATGAATAATCATTTATTACTAAGTGTCAAGTAAAAAATTCAGTTAAATAAAATTGAATTTATGGTAGATTTCTAATCTCATAAAATAAAGTGAAGCGTGTCTTAATGTTGACATTTGAATTGCGTGGAAAAGAATCAAATGTCAATCATTGACACGCTCGATGCATCTGAAACTTTAACTATTACGTAAATTGCTCTTCTTTTTATTATTGGATAAGAAAAGTATATAAATGTGCAGCAAGACTGTTTTAAATGTTTAGAAAATTTCTCAAAAAATATAGAATGAAATCACATAAACGTCGCGCAATTTTTATTTATTTCTTAAAAATAATTTTCATACATGTAACACACTGCTTATCTATACTTGAAGATGATTTTTATTTTTAATACTGCGTTTAACTCTTAGTGTCAAATATTTATATGATAAAAAGAAAATAATTATAAACTGAGAGTGAACTGGAAAATGAAGTAAAGGACAAATCTTTATAAATAAATAACGATTAAATAGAAGAAATATTATTAATTATTTCATGGATTTTATTTGTTATTGCGTGTTTAGATGAAAAAAAAAAAAAAGAAAGAAAACGTATCTTAAACTATCATGTTTATAGCTGACGTATCGCGAATCGGCAGAAATCAAACAAAAAATGCGAAACTGTGAAACTCGAAATAAAATATAGGTATGTCAAATTGCTTATATAGATAATAAAAAAAATATGTATGTGTATGTATATACATACAAGTACCTATTATGTACGTATATACACATATCAAGATGATTAAAATTGAGTAACTCAGATGATATGAAAATAAAAATACAAATGAGAGGAGTGATGAGAAAGCACTGGCTGTTGTCATCGTTGTCATACTACCGTCGTTTTAACATAATATATATGTTTCGCGCGATGTATATGTATGTAGTTACATACGTGCACGAATATAAATTACGTATACGGTGAACATAAGAAACTCGAAAAGTTAAATTTTTCGAGTTCAAAACCGAAATATACACTTATAGAGAAAGTGAGCAAAAGAAAATTTTTTTATCGGTGCCATTTTCATGCGTGTAAGTAACGCGACAAGAGAAACGTGTATACAAACAAAGAAAATCACATTATATGAATAATAAAAAAAAAAAAAATGAATACTATAAGAGTAATCAGTGAAAAATAATCGCGTTTCTAATTTCAATAAAATAAAAGCAGCAAAGAATTAGTCAAACAATAAAAATGCAAGAGAGAAGCAAATTTGTGAAACAAAACAAAAATGTTTCAATCTCATTCTGTGATGATTTTGAGGGAAAAACAAATACCAGGAAAACGCTTTGAAGATTAGTTTCATCCAAATGATGGTTGTTTAGAGCTTAAATAATCCATTAAATTTTTCTTTAAAAAAAAAAATATATATATATATTTTCATGTACCGCTACGCACATGTATTTATATTAATATCATAATACCTTATTTTCAAGATTTTTAATATTTTCTTTTCGGTATTGAAATATGATGTTCAGATGTTTTTCATGTATAACAACTTGGAACATGAAAATGTGATTGCGTTAAGGGGGTAAATTGTATTATTGATTGTATACGGTACTTAGGCGCGTGTAATGGTTTTAAATCGATCACCTGAGAAAATAAAGGGTAAATTTTTAGAAATCGACCAAAATTTGGACATTCACGAACAAAAAGAAACTTTGTTGCTTGTATTAAATTATCGCATTCGATGATGCAGTTAAATTTCATAGCCCATAATTTGTAAATAAAAGATGACGTATGTACCGTATATAGCTACAAAGAAGAAAAAGGAATTTAAAACGCCAATTTTGCACATTTCATTGATTGGCTCAATTATTATTGCTTCGATTTATACTTGCTTACTAATTGTTTACTTTAAAATAATTTAAACCTAATAAAGCTCTACTTTTTGTTATTGACTGGAAAAACTTAACTTTAGAAGACACGTACATGTCGGATCTGTAGATGCGCGATTTTGGACATGAGTTTGTTTATTTAACAACAATACGACAGATTGTTTCTATAAAAACAAGTCTAACTGGAGTGTTCGTGTGTGAATGAGAAAAAAAAGGAAAGTCAATACAAATAAATATACTGAGTAAATCGTTTGTAAAGCGCTTTCTGATACCAAACAGAGAAGGAAAGTTTTCTGGAGCAAGCAAGTATTGCGTGGGTTCATATGGAATCAGTATTCCTTGTTTTTAAATTCTAAACCACTGCAGTATTTTTTTGTCTGAATTTTTCACCTCTCCGTTGAAACCATAAATACGTTTATGACTGCGTCAACATCCATTTTCCTTCCTTTCTTCCTTTTCTTTCAGCCGAATAAAATAAGTGCATCCGAATGTTGATTCGAAAGTTGGTGCGCGCATATTTATGTTGTGTACACTAACGATATAAATGCTCTCAGTGATTGAAGAACGAAAATTCCTTGAATAAAAAAAAACAATATCATCATTTATACACGGAATTGTCGAAATTAATATTTTTTTATTTTTCCTTTGACGTATACTTCAAATTGTGTGTGCATAAATTACACACGAACTCATCTTTAAGCGTATTTTTGACCTGGATTTATTTATCATTAATTTATGATTGCTTACTTTTTTTAATACCGAAAGAGGAATTGCCTCTTTCCTTAATACAAGTTAAAATTTTTTTTTAAACCCACCAATATTTTTATTTTAAAAGTATATAGTTCGTGAATGTATGAAAAAATTGTTCATAATGAACACTTTACATCAATATTATTGAAAAATTTATTCAAAAATTTAAAGTACAGAAAAATCAGTGTTTTCAATTATAAGCTTATATTAGTCTTTAATTATTCAGTTAATATTCGAAACATACATTAATGGACAGTTTGATGCCTACGCAAATATATAAGTTGTGCCTGTGACTCAAGATTTGTCAAATCTGCAACCACTGGACTCATTTCTTGCACGTGATCCTCGTAAGTTGAACCTTTAATAAGGAAAAAAAAAAAAAAAAATTATTCGTTTTTGATTACTTGGAAACCAGAATAAAATTACTTTTAGCAAATACGTACCCATGCCAATACGTTTTTCACCATAAACGACTTTTCCATCAAAATCATTCATTGGTACTTTAATATCTTTTTCTACTTGTTGTATAGTTATATTTAAGTGGTCTTCAATATCAGCAAGTAGCTATAAAAAGAGAATTAAAAGAGTATTTCAGTAAAAGAAGCCAGATTAATGTTAAAAAGATAATAATGGCTACAGTAAAAACGGTTATTCACCCTTGGTTCATTGTACCAAATACAGCAGCCTCCTTGTTCAGTGAGATTAGTATTATTACAGTTGCGACCACGGGAGGAGCACCACTCTCCGTGATACCAAACTTTTTCCGGAACACTAGATACTAAAGATATGGCCAGACCCATTCTTTCGGCTCTACCAACTCTTCCGATGCGGTGCACGTAGTTTGACTTTTCATCAGGAAGAGTCATATTAATCACTATTGAAAAGCATTCATGAATTAATTATTTGTCACTATAGATGCACAACTATTGAATATTAAGACGATAAAATAATTACTGAAAGGAAGGCCTGTAATATCAATTCCTCTTGCTGCTACGTCAGTGCAAATTAAAAATCTCACTTCCTCGCGCTTGAATTTCTCTAAATTATTCTTGCGCTCATGAGGCTTCCGATCTCCATGCAAACATACACAAGTCAATTCCCGGTCGCCAATAGATTTTAAATAACGCTCCAAATTGTCACAATCAAGTTTCGTTCGACAAAAAATTAAAGCTCGGTCCATTTTGTGCTCCTTTATAGCGCGGAGACAGTATTCACCCTTTAATATTTTAACCGCCTCGGAAAGAGCCTCTGAAAACAATCAAGGACAGGTACATAAAATCTATGAATATGATAAATAAACCACAAGAGAGAATTTCAATAATTTAAATCAACTATTCCGTACCAGCGGATTTTCCTCTAGTGTTATCTCTGGCGTGAATTCCATCAGTTTGTATATGCTTTCTTAAATTTTGCCACGAGTCATCCTTCTCAGGATCAACCATGACAACAATGTGATGTACCGTTTCTGGAACAGCATCTTCGCCTTTCAAATCGACCCATGTTGGGAAGTGCATCAAACGTTCCTAATAAAGTCATAAACATTTAAATTATTGATTTATGAAACAATTATTTCAGTAGTAAATAAGCACTTACAGCCATTCTTTTCACATCAAAGTCATGCAAAGTAGCTGAGCACACGATCATTTGTAATCTGTTTCCATCATTCGTAATTTTAGGCATTTGCTTATGTAATTTTTCAATAAGTTCCCCATAACTTTGCTTTAACAATCCATCTGCTTCATCCAGCACGAAGAATCTGGATATAAAAAAACATATGTAATAATTCAAAAAATAACGGTTTTTTTTTTTTACTCACCTGCACTGATGAAGCAGCATAGACCCATCTTGTATTAAGGCTTCAAGTCTTCCTGGAGTTCCAACAACAATATCTACTCCATGATTCAAGACAGTGATTTGGTCTTTAATACTTTGACCTCCAACTAATAGTAGTTCTCGAAGTTCTGGATCTTTGATGTATTTTTTGAACTAAAAGTAATTATAGTCAATCATTTTCAATAATTAACATTTAAGTATACCTACAAACTAAAACAATAAATTTACACAAAGGGATGAACTTACTTTTTGAATTTGATTATAAGTTTGCTCGGCAAGTTCACGAGATGGCTCGATCACAATAGCTTGAGGAGCATTGTTTACTGGTTTTTTACTAGTAGGTGCTGCTTGAGCTTGACTAGAATTAGCGGGATTGGGTTTAATACAATCCTTGGGTGCTGCAGAAACAGCAACGTATCCAGCTGGTGGTGGATACTTGAATGGTTGAGCTCCGAAATTAAAAGACATTTCTGCTTTTTTAATAACCACAGCAGGGAAAAATATTTGCGATTTTTGCTGAGGATTTAGATAAAATGCAGTGCCTAAATCTACTCCATTTTTTAAATATTTAATTTCTCCTTTGTCCAAGTCAAGTAGACAGCCAATAACATCGTTCATTCCAAAGGCTTCACCATAATTATCAAACTGTTTGGCGTTTGATTTTTTTCCAGTTCCTCCATACCCCCAACCAAACTTGTCAGTTCCTAGATCCAACGAGGCCTAAATTCAATAATAAACATACGCTATAATTTTCATATATTTCTTGACTTATCTATCAATCTTTTAATATTTTACTTGAAAAGTAGACCATCCAACTCGGCATAATCCCTCTTCTGTAACAATTGATTCAAAGTAATATTTTCCATTTCCTTGGATTCCTTTGTTAGCACGACATCCATGCCATTCTTTTACTTCTCTACTTTGACAACGAAGACCGTCTGGAGTAATAGCTAAAGCGCTTCCTCTATCAAACAAACTTAAGGACCAAGTTGAAGCTATTGCACAATGAAGTAAAAAATATTTAGAACACACGCTTACTTTTTTAAAAGTTGGGTGAAAATGAATCATATCATACGTACATGACGAAGAGGATTGGTTGATTGCTTTTGAACCTTTGCCAGACTCTATGTCTTTCAGAGTTTCCCACACAATTTGCAATATTGGAATGCAGAAAGCACCAGTTTTTCCACTGCCGGTCTCGGCAGCCATCAAAACATCACCACCACCCAAAATCAATGGAATCGCTTCAGCTTGGACATCAGTTGGAAGCCTGGCGAGTAATTATCAAGATTTTTAATACAAAGTATGATTTAAAAAAAAACAGTTTTAACCTCTATCATGCAACTTACGTCCACTCCATTTCATCAAGGGCCTTAGAAATTTCTGGCAGAACCCCCATTTCTGGATAAGTGACAATTGTTAAGAGCGATACATTATTTAATGATATGATTATTTGAATGACATTTTTACAAACTAAATGAATCAAAATATCAATAAAACGAATGAAGGTATACCTTCAAAGGCAGCCATGGTTCTGGTTTTACAGCTTCAAGGAAGAAGCGCTATTATAAAGAGAGTGCTCTCCTATCCAACCAAATATATAGAATATTAAGAGAACCAAATTAGATTATTAATCTGTTAAACAACCCTGCATCCAAGTAAACGCAAAGAGTACAATCTGATACGATCAATGAATGATACAGCTTTTCCGGTCTACTCCGAAAACCGGCTAAACAGTATCACACTGTTTTATCTTGCGGTTATTATATTGGAGAGTAGGTAGTGCAGCGTTTTGCATTACCGACGCTTAATAAAAAAGATGACAGGAAGCAGAAATCAAGAAATGCCGTATACTAAAACAAAAAACTATATCATCAAAAACTTGTTGTTTATAGAGATACTTGAGTGTACCCGCAAAAACGAATAAAATTGTTTCATTTTAGAGAATTAGTAACATTATTTAGGTACATTGTAATACGTTATCAAGGTGTGTATCTTCAATCGCTTTATAACTTGGTAGATTTTTATTTACATTAAACACAGTTGGCCGATAACCTTACCTCATAAACGAAATAAATTGATAACATAACAATTGATTACATTAAATGCAATTAAATTTATTTTACAGATGAGTCGCAAAGAGGCTTTATCGCAATTTATTCAACAAATTCACGGACGACCTGTGGTGGTCAAGCTCAACAATGGTGTGGATTATAGAGGTGATTGTTGATTTATTATCAGAATGAGTTGCTGTATTTACTTGCACGTGTTTTAAATATTTTGTAGTACTTAAGCTACAAGTAAAAGTAATTAAAATACGAATAAATTTTTAGGGGTCCTAGCTTGTTTGGATGGCTACATGAATATAGCCCTTGAACAGACCGAGGAATACGTTAATGGTCAATTGAAGAATAAGTATGGTGATGCATTCATAAGAGGGAACAATGTGCTGTACATAAGTACGCAAAAGAGGAGAACAAACTAGATTATGTTCTTATTACTTTTATAATCAATATTAAAAAGATGAGACGTTGCATATGTGGTATAAAAAATGTAAGTTTATTCTTTAGGTGTAATAATTTTTTGTACATTTTATGCTAAGTATGTAAAATAAACATCTTTTCTAGACTAATGAAAATTACACAACTGTATTTTTGTAAACTATCAATAAAATTTTACTCTAAATCGCACCCACTGTTAAAATTCTGTTGGTCTCTCTACAGCCTCAGCCAGCAGCCTTTCAAAATTTTCATTAGCAATTCTGTCTCGTAGCTCCCGATCCCTTTCTGCAGCAGCTGCAGCTTCAGCTTCAGTTTCGGCTGTATCATCTTCTTCTTCGTTTTCGACGATAATACCATTGGCGTCGTCTTCAGCGACAGGATCATAGTCATCACCAATCATTCCAAGTCTGTACTTTTTCAGGTGAGTATGGAGGTCTTTTTTGTGACCTAAGCTCTCGCACTTGGCCAAGAAATCGTCAAACTCGAGCTTGGGAAAAAGCCTGAAGGCCCAATACTCGAGTTTCTTCATGAGTCGGGAAAGATCCTCACTTTCGTGCCCCTTGCCATGGAACTCGAATCCTTGGTAAAGCTTCTCCAGCGTATGCACGCCCTTTCGACTCTTCAGCCTCTCAGTGTTTAGAACCACGAGCTTTCTGACGACACGCTTTTTCGGATCTACCTTCTGGGCCGTGGTATTGGCCTCATCGTCGTCATCCTCCGGCACTTTAACCTCTTCCATCGAAACATCTGCATCTTCATCCTGCTGCATGACCTCGTTATCGTTGTTTTCATGTTGGCGGACAATGTCATCAACACCAACATCGTCATCTTCGGCAGCAGACAGTGGGGCATCGGATTCTGACATTGTTGTGATGGTATGTATAATGTTGTACACTATAGCTTGAATGAAACACTCTGGTAGGTAAGTACCAAGTATACCTGTTACTGACTCTGTTGTTATGATATGCGATGTAAAATGTGGAATTCTTCCCGCCAATAAGTAGGTAACTATACTAAGTTGTCACGTTGTCAGCTGCCAACATGAGGTGTTTCACCCGAACAATCTTAATCTATTCAAATCCATCGTCTTCGTTGGATTCCTCGTCGTCGACGTCGTCATCACTCACCTCTTCTTGCTTTGCAGATTCTGAATTAATACGATTCAAAAAGGAAACCAGCAACTTCTTGTTCAGTCGATCAGTTTGGGTGATTTGCGTGTCTTCCTTATCTTGTGTACCTTCCCCTGTTGTTGATGGCCAGCTTCCAGGCATTTTGACTTTGTTCGCTTTGTTAAGTATAAGGTAAAATTTTTCGTTTAAGATAAGTACTTAGTTGCGAGAAATTGTTATCCTTTTAACTTGACTTTTCCGACTAACCTTACCTCGCATATTCGTCTTAATTCGTCTATTATAAAAGCAGCTACACACTACACAGGTTTTATATATATATCAACTCCATGATTCAAGACAGTGATTTGGTCTTTAATACTTTGACCTCCAACTAATAGTAGTTCTCGAAGTTCTGGATCTTTGATGTATTTTTTGAACTAAAAGTAATTATAGTCAATCATTTTCAATAATTAACATTTAAGTATACCTACAAANTAAATATCTATATATAAGTGTGTGTGTGTGTGTGTATAACACACAAGTGATGCACGTATATGGGTATGAAGAATAGATGCTGTGAGCATGTGCATGCAAGTACTAATAGTAAACTAGTAAATAAATATAAAAAAGGCTTGATAACGTTTTATTTTATTAGCATGTTGTAGTTTATTTACTTGATACCTAGGTCATGTCAGTGCTCAAAAATTAGTTTTTTCTTCGCACTCGATCAAACGATGTATTTATAATTTGTGTATCTCAGTAATTATTTTTCTGTAAGTACATCGGCCTACGTTATAACATTTTAGACCCGCAAAGCGAAAAAAAGTTACATGATATACGGCCCCTGGTTAGTGGTTACTGTACACTTACACATACAACAGAAATGTGCAACATATAGTGTATATATTATATGTATATGTATACATCTAATTTGCGAATACCTGCGACTGACCGTTAAACCTGCACTTTCTTTTCCTCTCCTCTGGCCTACTTATTTTGATGAGTGCAGGTTGATTATTGCTTACATGTTTAGTAAAAAAAAAAAAAAAAATCAAGACAACTTGAAAAAAAGTTCTTAGGGCGGCACATTCCCGATTCCGAAGTAAAAAATGCATCTGAGGATAATAAATTTCTTCTACCTTATAATGTTTTAATTAGAATTTTGGATACTAATAATGTTTAGAGAAAAAAGTATACTTGTGCGTTACTCTAGATTACAATTAAAACAAGTCTCCAAAAAAATGTTTAATCGAAAATCGGTATTGCCAAAGTAAGTGAATTAGGAGTCCCATTTAGTCAGTATAAAATAATATTCACAAGTGCGTGACAAAAATACCTAAAACATTGAAGCAAAACCAGAACATTCAAACCTGATTATTCGTTGCAAGTATACTTTTTTCAAATGAGCTACTCCCTGCAAGCGGTTCTTAGTGAACAAATCTTGCATAAATGCTCGTATAAGATTATTCGTGGTACTTGAAAGGAAATAAGCAAATCTCTCGATTAGGTTATCGGGTTATTAACACCCTTTTTAGACGATTCGACCGATTTCACAAAAAAAGCTCACACTTGGATGTTCGGATGTGTAAGTATAAGAACATACTTGGTCGCTACACATATGCATACACAGAGTTGTGGGTTGTGGGGGCTGTAAAGTCCTGTAGGACTTGAGCATATTGTACACTTAAAACTTCTGTTGGTCCCAGTTTGTCTATACTAAAAGTAGTATAGGTATAAGTATATATCGGCACTCTCTGAGTCTGGAGTTCCGGACAGACCCTATACAGACAGAGTAGGTATATAGCAGACACTGTGCCGGTTCGGCGTGGCGTGACGCCTCACGTGTGCGAGCCCTCTCCCACTTATATGCTTACTTGAGCGGCCGAGATTACAGTTACTGGCTTCCCGAATCGCTATCGCCTTTCTCGAGAGATCCTGTGTACGAGCTCACTTGGCTTGTTGCGCTCGATCTTGCTCCTTGGCTCATTCAGTTGCAAAAATTTTTAGTATCTTACTATTGCCGGTAACAAAAGGATGGCGTCATAAGGACGGCTGACATATTTCGGTAGAAAGTTTTGTATTCTGCTCTGGACACTGGACTCACGTTGAACACATATATATACTTAGGAGCCGTTTTCGTAAATACTTTGCCAAAAGTCTCGCCTTCGGCCACGTGTACTAACCAGGTAATGCGTTTTTTTTGGTTTTACTCTTAATTTGCAATTTTTTTTAATTTTCATGCCATTTTATTTGAATGGTGTTTTTTAATTTCTTTTCGATCGCTGAAACGATCGTGCATTTTTTTTGTTTTTACATTGCTATAAAGTAGATAATATGTAAACTGCACACAATAAATGGGTCATAGGAGTGCATATTACTTCCCTCTAATGCCTTATCGCATATTGTGTCTCTTACTTGTCGCTTGTTTTTTTATGCACGTTAAATTGCACCTTTCTTAAATATCATTTTACTAATATTTTCACGTAAAGTTGGCAGTGTATTTTTTTTTTCCTACGTATTATAATGTGTTTATTGTAAACCGTTGTTGCAACTACGATGTCGGTATTTCTCACATTACAAGTGCGTTCATGATACCTACTACGACTTATCAGGAAGTGAAGTGCAATTTGTAAGTATTCCTTTTCTAAGCATTTTTTTTAACGCGTACGTGTATCGGCTTCGTCAAAACAACTGATTTTATGAAATTGGCGCGTACTTAGCATCAGTATCGTGAAAGAAAATTTTATTCTTGTTGTGAGAAACCTTTGGAAATATTTTTGTCGAACGAGTCGAAAATTTTTAGTTTAGAAATCGTACGAGTTTAAATATTAGACAAATTGTATTTTTTATTCGATATTCATTGTATTGACGTGTGTTCTCCGTAAGCGGTTTTTTCCAATAAAGCATATAATCTGTAATACTTTTAACATCAATTTGCTATTTTAAACATTTAAAGAAGCATCTCACGTCAACACTTAAGCATAATTGTATTGAAAACACGGTATTTTTAACGAAGTGTTTACAACTGATGAACGTGCAAATTATCGACGAAAAATTTTATCTTGAATAATTTCAATCATTATAAAAGATTATATCTGCGAAAATGATCAACATCAAATTTTGCGCTTCCTCGTTTAAATGAAAGATTGCAACAGTACTAGGTTGTCCATTCAACCGACATAATAAATACAATACCCGTAACTTACGTGATGGAAAAAAAAAAAAAAAAAAAAGGCTACGCGCAAAAATTGTATTTGGTTTTTGCAAATCCTCCGCGTGGCGATTAAATGATTGGGTAACGATAATTTTGAATTAAAACGATAAGACGAGAATACTTGATAAATACACGCACGTTGCACGTGATTTGTGTCATAGGTGCTTTGGGTCAACTTGATTATTAATCTTCGTCACGGAATGTAAAAATATATTCCTCGCTCGAAAAAAAAAAAAAAAACTAAGTTTTTACATTTAAGCTTTTAGCAACGACTAAGCATTGACGTCCAAGCAACTTAATCTTTGTATTATCACCACTGCTCGGATATTTGCAATATTTTTTATCGTGCAAATTTAAAAAAAAAAAAAAAAAAAAAAAGAAGCACATATAATAAACACGATAATCTCTATACGTGTGTGCACTAATGAGCTATACGTTTCAATTATCTTTTAAATGTATGTCATCAATCACCCTTTTTTTTATATTGCATAGTTGTGCACAAAACTTTGGTATTTAAATTTCTCTTTATATCGGGATCTCAAGAGCACCATTTGCATCACAAGTGCGTATTTGTAATTGAATTTCCAATTCTAAAACACGCATATAATAGGAGTAGATACTCAACTAGTTTCATACTGTGTTGTACTCATTATGCGCTCGTTTACAAAAAAAAAACAGTTAAAAAAAATAATCCATCATACAATGACAAAAAATAGATACATCGACGTTACGTATTTGCAATAATAGTTCGCCCGACTCATCGTGAGGTTTCGAAGCTGCGCTGTTTACGCGGACAGTTTTGAAAAATGATCGTTTTCCACTACACGAGTGTCGTTGATGAAAGAACTCGTCACAAAAAACTATGAGCTCTATTTTATCCTTATGCGTGTGTGTCGCTTGGTTACTTACGTAATAAAAAAAAAAAAAAAAAAAAAAAACAGTTCAAGTCGAGCCAGTAGTCAAAATTTTGAATGTCATTCCGTATAAGGTACCTATAAACTTACGCACAAGGCGCTCCGTGCCATTTGATGGGAAATTACAGCGCTCGGTTCACCGCAAGTAATGCCTCATCGTTTCCGTCTTTTCCAAACGACTCCGTTCAACAACGACAATGAATGATAAAACATGGAAAATTTAACTTTTTTTTTTTTTTTTTTCCCCTCCCAACCGGAGACCGGTGCTTCCCGCTGCACGCATATACTACCTGTGTTACAAATTTTCCAGGCGAAAGAGCCTTGATTGCTCTAGCTGCTATGGGGTTATCGAATGCGCTCGCCCTGGATAGGTATCGTTTGCCAAGCCGTATATTTATTATCTCTGACGGCAGAAGCAAGAGGTGTCATCGTGTAGTTTCGGTCTTTGCAGCTAAGGAAAAAAAAAATAAAAAAAAAAAAAAAAAGTGGAAGCACCATGAGTATAGGTATAAACACGTAGTGCAACGTTGTACAATATTGTCCACCTGCTCAATGAAAAATCAAACAAACTTATAAGCGCGATCCACTTGTCGCGTGTGAGAAAGTCAAGTCTCGAGTTGAATGTATATACTTATACTCATGCGATAGAGCTCGTCTGGCGCATCGTAATTGTAAATGAGCTTGTAAATCGGTATAGCTTTTTTTTTTTTTTTTTTTTTTCTATTTCTTACGAATGTCAAGTCTCGCACAACTGAGTGGCAGCTCTCTTAGTACTATTGTAACTCGGATTTTTCGAAATTACGAGTCCGTTCGTTGTGGGTGACCTTGGGTCCTTAGACCGGGACGCCGACATGTGCCATTTCCAAACGAGTTTTGAAAATTACTACTTAGTCGTGTAGAAGTAGATGATAATAGACACATGCTACAGAGTGGCGGGTTTTGATGCTGTTTAAAGTTGTTTTTTTTTTTTTTTCCGGCAAAACAATAACGATGATTCACCGTAAGTATGTACACGATGGCTCGGATCGGACTATTTTTCTGGGCCTTGAAGTTCCCTCTTTTTCTTCACAGCTGCTGCCTCGTTAATCATAGATAGGTGATGTAATGAAACACATGTATGTTATCTCATTCGCAAAATTGAATGTTAATGTTATACACGGAGCATTTTAAAAGTGATGCTTCCGGAAAACTAAGAGTATCGTACGGGATGAATTAAGGTCACCGAGGCGAGCAAAAAATCGATCCAACGCGTGCATGCGCTTTTCGAGACGTTTTCCATTTTTAATCGGCAAATGAGTTTCAAAACAGTACTTTTTTTCCTCGGCTTTCCATTGCCGAGCTTGATCTCCTGAAACAGCCGCAATACGTGTGAATAAAAAAAAAAAAAAAAAAAAAAAAAACAGCACAACACGATAGAGCGCAGACGCGAGGCCAGAGAGAGGGAGGGGGAGTCTCCCCTTCGAAATTGGCGCTAAAAGGTGGCCTGATGTGCGCACCGTTATTGATCACAGGAGCCGCGAAAGAGCCGAGAGGGGTTGAGGGCTACAGTCTCGCAGGGCCGCATAGCAGTCATCGGCTGGACTTTTACTTACCCCTTTTACATACATCGCGCGTATAACATACCTTTTGCGCGTTCCAGTACACCTTGGACTGTTTTCAGACGGTTGTGCTCTCGTACCGAAAAAAAAAAAAAAATCAGTCCTCTGACTCGTCTACGTTTGCACTTTCACCCTCGAGGATGTATCGCCTCGGAGAAGGTGCTACAGACGCGTTTGGCGCGGGGGGAGGCGAACCCGTGGCTATGAGTATCGGCGAGCGGCGTTTCACGTGCCGTTGTATTTAATACTCGAAACGGTAATCGCGTATACCTTTGATTTCTCGTTGGTCGATATGTTGGGCTACATCTTCAAGGTCCTCCAGGGTATCTGGAACTATGGCCACCTCGACGAGCTGGCCGACCAAGGTACCCACTTATTAAATCAACCCATCAGCTCGGCCACTGCCTACATAAATATACATATATAGATACACCTTAAACGCCGCGTTTGGTTTCTTATGCCGCTGTTCACGGCCCATCTATTCACTCGCACAGCTATTTTATCTGTTGCTTGTGTATAAACTATATTCTGGAAATTCTTTCTTTTTAGCATATCCACGCACTCGTTGATCATTATATCGTTGCGACATAATCCCTCAAGCTAATATAAATATTGTAAAAGCGCGCACACGCACACACACACACACACACACCTATCAACCACTTTTCATAGTAGGGTTCATCATGTGCAAGTGTAATTATCACGTTTGCACCGTCACATTCAAAGTTTCAATAGTAATCCTACATAGCTGTGTGTATACAATTATTTCCGAGGGACTTATCGATTGTCTCTCCTGACAGCGCGGCTTTGACTATTGCTTGTTCCTTTTATTTTTTATTTTTTTACATTTATACGTCCACAGAGATACCTACTTATTAATTACAGCCTTTTAGTCAGTTTTTATCATTTTCGAGTAGCGTCATTATTGTGCAAAAACTATACTTACTGTACTCGAGTAACAATCAGGACGAAAATCGGTATAGGAACAAAAAATTTGTAAATGGTCATGAGAGAAAAAAATCCATGGTATAAATGATGATTTGAGGAATAAAAAACATATTACATCGCACTTATTCGCAAATCAATGATATATTTTTTTCCACACTTGATACATACACCTAACTCGTATAATGTAATTGCAGGCACACATTTGTACATATTAATATTGATGATTAACGTCCTTGCGACGTAATAATATATATGTTTCTCAATTGCTTGCAGATATGGCTGCAGTTCAGTCTCTTTTTACGAACGGGATCGTCAATGGGTACGGAAAAAACGACAAGGTGCGTAAGGCGAAAATTTGTACCACATATCGGATGAAAAATTGAATCTCGCGCAATCTTAAAAGCCGATTTTTGCGATTTTCAGGTGTCGATTGCCACCAGCGTCGCTCGTTATGCAACTTCAAACGAAACGGGTTTGGAAGGTATAATAAAAAAAAGCAATCCTTGAGCTGCGATAGTTTTTTTTTTTTTCCTTATTTTTATGACTCTTATAATTGCACAGTCACTCCTGATGTGCTGTACATGGATTTCGATCGTATAATGTAATACAATACCAACAACCAATGCGTATTTTCAGGTCCCGATCAAGTATTGGTCGCAAACGAGGACACGGTGTGGGACGCGGACGGCCGAGTCCGCATAAAAATCGATCAGTGTCAAAACGACGAGTTCAAGCCCATATCGATTCCCGGGCTGCTCATGCAGACGGCCAAAAAGTATCCGAACTGCCCGGCTTTGATATCCAGGCCGGGAGTCGATGGTAGCCGCACTACGATCACTTACAAGTTCGTTTAATTTGCATCATGAAAATAAAAATAAAAAATAAAAAATAAACAGCAACTGACGACTGTTAATGGAATATGCGTTGCGTATAATGTTTGATGACCGTTTACAGAGAATACGAGAGACAAGTGAGAACGGTGGCCAAAGCCTTCCTGCACTTGGGTCTGGAGAGACACCACAGCGTCTGTATTCTCGGATTCAATACTCCGGAATGGTTCATCTCGGACATAGCAGCGATTTACGCTGGGTAACGACTTATATACACATACTCGTCATGTTTCATTGCATCTATAGCTGTGACAAAAATTTAATTTTTTTTTTTTTCTCTTTTTTTCTACTACTTTGCAGTGGCTTCGCGGCTGGCATTTACACAACAAATTCGCCAGAGGCGTGCCAGTACTGCGCCGAGAGCAGTCGAGCCAATATAATCGTTGTCGAGGACGCGAAGCAGCTCGAAAAGATATTACAAGTTAAAAAGAGTTTGCCAAAACTAAAGGCGATCATCCAGTACGATGGAATTCCCTCGGCGAAGGATGTACTTAGCGTACGTTGAGTATTTATACCTACATAGATCTATATGAGTAAAATTATCTATAACTGACATTTGAGTATCGTCTGATTGTTGACCACAGTGGAGCGAGCTGATTGAGATCGGCGAGAAACAATCCGACGACAAGCTGAACGCCGTGCTCAGGACGATAGGAATCAACGAGTGCTGTACTCTCGTTTACACGGTGAGAAATAATCGTGGGCAATTGAATAATCTCAACTAATATAAACCAAATGAGTATAAATTGTATGCTTATGGATGTATTTTTTCCTCCGTAGTCGGGCACCGTGGGAAACCCCAAGGCGGTGATGTTGAGCCACGACAACTTACTGACTGACGCGAAGGCGGTGCAAGTAGCCGCTGGATTCGGGCGCGAGTCGACCCATGAGATGATAGTGAGCTTTCTGCCGTTGTCGCACGTCGCGGCTCAAGTCGTGGATATTTTTACGTGCATGCTGATGGCGGGCACGGTTTACTTCGCCGACAAGAACGCGTTGCGGGGCAGTTTGCTTGATACGCTGCTAGCTGCCCGGCCGACCGCTTTTCTGGGCGTGCCCCGCGTCTGGGAAAAAATTTACGAGAAGATGCAGGTAGTGGCGAGGAACAATGGGCCTATCAAACGCTGGATCGCCAGTTGGGCCAAGGCGCAAGGTCTTCGGCATCACATGAGCCGCGAAACGCGTCCCTCCTGGGGTTTCCTGCTCGCCAAGTGGCTCGTTTTCAACAAGGTCAAAGCGGCCCTCGGCCTCGAACGCTGCCACGTAAATATTACACAAAATGTTATTTCAATTACTTTTCAACGAATCACCATACATAATAATACATACGGCAAATATTTTAAAACTAGCTGTTTGCTACTGCTGCCGCACCGCTCAGCGATGATATCAAGAAATACTTTATGAGCCTTGACATAATCATCATCGACGCCTACGGTATGAGCGAGTGTGCAGGAGCTCACACGCTCTGCACCCAAGCCGATTTTCGGTTGGGCAGCGTTGGCCGCACTCTGCCAGGCTTCTTCACGAAGCTTGACGCGATCGATGCTACGGGTGAGGGTGAGGTTTGCATGGGCGGCCGGCACGTGTTTATGGGCTACCTCCACGACCCAGAAAAGACGCGCGAGGCCAAAGACGAAAATGGCTGGCTGCACAGTGGTGATCTCGGCAAGATCGACGCCGAAGGCTTCCTCTATGTAACCGGACGAATGAAAGAATTAATCATCACGGCCGGTGGAGAGAATATACCACCTGTACGTATCGAGCAGCTTCTTGTCAAGGAGTGCCCGGGTCTCAGCAACGCCATGCTCATCGGTGATCGAAAAAAGTACTGCACCATTCTCGTCACGCTAAAGGTTACTAAATTTTTCTTTCGCTTTACTTGTCAACAGTCATGTAAACTCGTAAAAACTACCTCACTTTTTTTGCAGACTGAAATAAACACCGAGACTGGCGAACCTATGGATCCACTTGCCTCTGATGCTCTAAAGTGGGCCAAATCTCTAGGCAGTAAGTCACGCACTCTTCCCGAAGTCCTAAACTCACAGGATCCACTCGTAAGTCCCAGACTTTTGGATATTCCTCTTTTTTGCTGTGTAATTAAATCTTTGTTTTTTGCTTGCAGGTATACAAAGGAATTCAGGAAGCGATCGATGCAACCAATGAGAAAGCGATAAGCAACGCTCATCGGGTTCAAAAATTTAGAATCTTGCCTCACGATTTTTCGGTGCCGACAGGTGAGCTGGGGCCAACGCTGAAGCTCAGGAGGAATTTTGTTTTGAAAAAGTATGCCAATTTGATAGACGATATGTATAAAGAGTAGTTACAGCTACTTGATTGCTTCTACAGACTAATTAGAAAGAGTCAAGTCTTTATTACGACAACGACTCTGCAATACGTGCCTGGTTCTCGTACAAGTGAACAGTCAATTGGTACTTAGCTCTTCAAATTCGAGGTTTACAGCGTGGATACTTATGTGTGATATTTTGTAAATCTTGCAATTTTTGTTTTCACTTCCCGTTTAGCTATACTAATGTAAGTGATACATTTGGATCCAAATTCTAGTTATTGTCTTGTCAAAAAAACATGTATTTATTTAGTAATTAATACTAATCTCTTGAAATTTCAATTGCTAAAAATGTACATTTAATACCATTTTGATATGGTTATGATGATTTTTTATCAGTTGCAGATATATTTCATTTTCTGCCTTTTATTTATGTTTTTTTGTCTCAATCTTAACAATTAGAGCATATTCATTTTTGTCGGTAAACAGTTGATTATCAAGTTATAATCAATTTATTTTGTATTAAAAACAATATCTGTAATATTTGTGCACCATTTTTTATACACTCTATGCGTGAGGTATGTAAATATTGTGAATATGAAATAAAAAGTGCCTTTTTGCAAACTTATAAATATATGCAATTAACACTAGACAAAATTTTTCTTACTCTAAAAAATAATTAGTTTTAAGCTATTCCTTAATATTCCAGAAAATATTATAAAATTAAACGACTTGTAACGACAACGCTATTTACTAACATTGTAATAATTGGGTTTCTTTAGCGGGACTTGTATGATGAATTTTTGTGATCTCTGTGGGTTGGATAATGGTATTAAGAAATATATAATTATTAATGCAACCTTAAAACCTTCAGAAAATTCTTCAATTACGATAATCATTCTAGTATAATCTCGTACACTATTGATTATTATTAATGTATTCGATTGATTAACTGAAAATAAATTGGCGTTTCATATTTTACTGTTTCATATGCAGTTATTTTTTATTTTGTTGTTACAAAGTTAATATTTTTTTTTTTTTCAACACCTGGACAAAATTCAATAAATAGTAGACTGGATATCATATGGAGTGCTTTTTTCACGCAGGATACTTGCGATGGTGTCCAAAAATAATAGTGCGCATTGGCCACTTGTACAATTATTATCTGTTGGATTGATTTTTTCGATGATTTTAAGTTAATATTTTTTTTTTTTTCAATAATAACGTATTGTATTTTTAAAACTTTGGAAACGTAATTACTTCACCCCTTCATAAAACAGAAACGTCACTCCACCATTTTATTAACTATTTTATTGTACATGTAAAGTGTTTGATGATATCTACAGGCCGATGAGGACTAAAAGGCTAAGATCTTTCTCGTTTACGGGGATATTATTGCCATTTCACGGGAATGTAGATCATGCCCTCCTTCCTGGTTCCCCAACTTTTTATGCGTGTGTGAGATATTCGCATGATTTTTTTTTTTTTTTTTACAGCCCAAATCGATGCCGCGTATGCTCCTGTGCACAGGACGGCATCGCAACCGCAAGTTGGCCCCAGTGGCCGCTCTGCAGCCAACCCTTCGGGCTCTGGAAATTCGAGCTCTAATCGACAGTAGATTTATTTTCTAGTTCCATCATCATTCACTTGAATAATGCATATAACAAGCATCAGGATTTTTTTTCCACTTTCCCTTTTTTTTTTCAAACGAAGAATCTGCAGTGCAACTTAAACGTTATTTTTACAATTTTACCAGCAAATTCTCTCAAATAAATGATACCGAACAGACTCTCCCACCTGTTTTGGTTCCACGCCTTTTAAGTATCCCAACATTTCCTAATCAAAATTTTGTGTGTATATTATGTTACACAAAGTGATGGACTATTGGCCTTTTTTCTTTTTTTTTCAATCAAAGAAGTGTATATTAAAATATACTTTTGGAGGTGACAATTTCTTTTTTTTTCTTCGGAAAAAATTATACATTTTCTCTCTTATCTAAAAGAAGACTTGAACAAATTGTAATGACCTTACATTCTTATCTCGACTATTTTTTATTTCTCTACTTTTTAATTCTTTCATATACGTACGTACACGTATAACTACAGATTATCAGTGATTATGGAAGATCACACGTCCTACTGACAAAATCCTTTTTTTCATACAATACAATGTGTGATGATAATTTTGGGATGAATCGAATAAAAATTTTTTATTACTTGCCTGAAACTTTCGTTTCCGTATACATTTAATCAGGTAAGTAAGTGCGTCAATGTAAACTGAGATATGACAAATAAAAACTCCATTTAGAAACATTGAAAGATGTAATACATATTTATATTATTACCACAGCTCGTTTTGCACATAAGTTGTGTATAAATATATGCATACAACAGAATAACAAGTTTTGCATTTATTAAAGAGCGCATATTATTAAGTAACAGAAAATAGTGAATACGAAATCTGCTGGTAATATATTTTGATAAAGTTATATAAAGTATTGTAAATCATATACAAAAATTTATTGTATTTATTCAAATTACAGTTTTTTTTTTAAAGATTATACGGTATACTTACAGTAAGTATTAAGTGTAATAAAAATGAATGCAATGTGGTATACATCACTGTCGTTTCACACAAAATCAACATCTTAAAGATTTATGAAAGATATACGAGAGGATTTTAAAGAAAAAGTGAATTTTTTAACGACTCTTGCCAAAGAATTGGGAAAAAAATTTTGAAAAAAACATCTACACCGGATTTAAGAAAGCATATATTTTTATTGTGACTTTTATATTCGAAAATATTCTTTGTAAATAAAAAGTTGATTTCAGGTAAAATTGAATTTAAAAGAACGTATTATTTTATTCTTAGACACGAATCGAATTTACATTTATTATTTATAAGAGCTAGACATGCATGTACACTTTGCGTCCTGTTTTATATTTTCTGATTAACATTTACTTTGATGATAAAATTTAGCTAACCCGTAATATTCTTGAGAACAGTGTTTTTAAATGGATTTCATTATTAAAAAAAACTTTTAGCGTCATCTAGCGGTCTTCATTTTTTCGCGAAAAGTGGCCTCTATAACTCTGAATATCAAAGCTTTAGGACCTAGAGCCATTTAATCAATTATAAACCAGCCGCAACTAATGTAGAAGACACAAAATAGAAAATTCACGTAGTCTGTGCTGTTTGCGGCATGTGCAAAATTGATCTTTTACTTGAAAATCGACCTCCAAAAGTATAGATATTCTACTTATATATGGTTTAATAAAATCGACCATGTGGCACTACGTATGGCTAGGGGAATTCAGGTATAAATAAAATAGAAACCGTTTGTTTTGCAACTTGTTGTGTGCTCGCGCTTTCGTACACTCGTACGTGTTTTTGTGCACTCATACTTGTTCTTGTGCGTGCTTATGCGTTTTTATGCAGATGTCATGACCGGGCTTCCGTATTTATAAGAATCGCACTTATTACAAACAAACAAATAATAGGAAAATGTTTTTATGTAAAATAAAACTTTATTTGTAATTTGTCTAATTGCGCGCGCCAATGAGAGAGAGAGAGAGAGAGAAAACACACATAATACACACGTGGTATTGTCGTCTGCAAGGACATAACCTAACCTTCAACTTTTTTCGTCTGCTTGCGGTGAACTGCCCGAGCACCCGAGCAGTCAAGCAATGACAACAATAATATTATAAATTATTTCCGAACAATTTGTTTTGATTGATTTTTGTTATGAATTAATACTGCGAGTGATACATGATGAAGGCCAACTTTTTGTAGTAAAATCCAAAGTTTTAGAGATAAGCTTTAATTTGTTGGAACAAACAAAAATTGTTTTTTACGATTTTACATTGGGCTTGCAATAATTTCAACTAAAAAAAAAATAAAAAAACAATAGCTAAAAGATGTCAGAAAACGCAAAAAGATTTTTGATACGACTATCTTACATTGGCACCAATTACCGGGGGTCTCAGAAACACGTGAATAACACTATAATCGATGTCGACTCCATCCAAGGTGCGGTTGAAAGTGCTTTCTTCAAAATCCTCCCGAAGCTCACCAAGCCACCGAATATTGTTTTTGCTGGCAGGACAGATGCAGGAGTACACGCGCTAACTTCTGTGGCACACGTCGACCTCGAATGCAACGATGGCAGCACCATTGATAAGGCACACGTTATCCGATTCATGAACAGATACCTGATCAACTGTAATCATGAAATCAGGATTCACGAGTTCTACCAGGTCAGCGAAAAGTTTCACGCAAGATTTTCAGCCACGAACAGAGTGTACATGTACAGGTTTTTGGTATCTAAAGAGCCGGATTTCCATCAGGTATCCATTCCAGAGATTAACCGGACTACACATCTGCACTGCGTTAATTTTGATCCTGAAAAGTTTAAAAGGGGATTAAAGCTATTTACAGGGGTTTGGGATTTTACGACTTTTAGTGGCAAAAGTGTTGAAAAGTATCGTCGTGACGAATATTATTTCAAGAGTCACGTTAAAAAAATGGATTGTTGGATGGAAGAGGCTCAGCCTCTGATGTTACCAGACAGATTGTCGGACAAGTTTAGTTATTACCATGTTTATTTCTCGTCCAAAGGGTTCTTGTATAATCAGATTCGTAGAATAATGGGGGCTCTGTTTTCACTGGCTGTTGGGAGAGTGACTGAGGACGATATTCTGAATATGCTCCAGGTACCCAATCGTGCAAGTTATCGTTGCAATTCTGCTATGCCTCACGGACTTTATCTCAAACATATTGAGTACAATAAAGATGACATCAAAGAGATTTTTGAATAATATGCAAATAAATGAAAAATGGATAAATGTAAATAATATGTAAATAAACTGTAGGTATGATCATGCAATGCTTTCATTGTTTTTATTATTCTCTTAAATAAAACTCTGATTTTTTATTGGATCATTTTTTAAAATTATTATGCAAATTTATCTTGCATTTAATTACTAAGTCATTTGAATAACGAAATTTTACCCATTTTTTTACAAATGTTTATTGGTTTCAGCAAATTCCAATTTTAAACTGTATGTCGGGCCATTTCACGCAGGACATAAGTTTCTTGCTTTCTAAAAATACATGCTTACATTGGATCGTTTCATATACACGATTTTGTCTCTTTAATTGTAATATGCGCAGCCTTTCTTCATATTTTTTTTTACTATTACCATGTACAAACGTACTTTATGCGAGTATAGAGTAATTTTTTTTCCAATGAATGATTTTATGGTGTGCACTACAAACTTGAAAATTTGATGATTCATTATTTCATTAAAAATTATTATTCTTTATATGATAGTAAAAATACCCAACTCGAGTTTTTTTTTTTTTTTTTTTTTTTTTTTTTTTTTTTTTTTTTTTTTTTTTT
>NW_019379489.1:2159303-2174583 GCF_000648655.2 Copidosoma floridanum | reverse complement strand
AACTGTTGGATAATGTCATTATAAAAAATAAAACTACTATTGCAAAACAAATCTACAAATGAGTCAGAGGGAGTTTTAGTGTACTTATTTGTTTTCATAAAATTTTGGTATCATACAATTTTATTATTCTTATTTAATTGAAAACGAGGTATATATTTGCAAACTCTTGTACATAAGATTTTAATTTTGATTTGAATTTCCTTTATCTCAATCCATTGAGGATGCAATTACGAGTAATCATTATTGAAAATATTGGTGTTGGATAGTTGTTTTCGAGCTTTATTTTTATTTAATGTCTAATATTATAACAATTAAAGATCGTATTAATTGTTTGTATGCAAATCATACGAAATTGACGAGTTTTTTTGTTATAATTATAAAAATAAACAACCATAGGGTAATTGGGTAATCGACAATAAGAAAAAAACGGGATGAATAAATAAAGTTCATAAATCGAATTAATTCTATTGTAGAATTAATAATGCAATGTATGAGTGTTTTACGAAATAATGCAATTCAACTAAATTTTTAAAAAAATGAAATGGCGTTTAATTTTTCCATATGCACACAATGATCAATGAAATATCATAAAGATTCCTTTTTTTGAGCTCAGTTGCAGTCGTACTTCAAACTTAATATACACTAGTATCGACATTACCATTTTGTTATTGATTTTTAATAAAAAATAAGGAGGTAGCACAGTCAGATAAATAAGTAGGTAAAAAAGATAATAGACATGAAAATTACAATTTGTTTACCTTATTCGTAAAAGGAGGGTTTGGTTTTCTTAAAAACTACGACATTTCATCAAATACTTCAAGAAAAATCAATAACAACATGTAAGGGTACTCGGCCTCAAATGCTTTGCGCCACTGGTTCGCTTTATCGAAAATAAATCGAATCTCTACGTCCATTTGTTTTATTCGTTTTTTTTTGTTTTTGTTTTTTGTTTCGTGTTATTTATTTATTCATTTATTTTTTTTTTATCTTTCTTGCGCCAATGCAAAGCTAAAGGCAACACTTTTTCACAATTATAGCCTGCCATTTCCCATAATGTAGGCTCGATAAAAAGTAAAACGATCCCGCACCTTAACACTCGAAAACACTGCAGAAACACAAAAAAATTAGGCAATCTTACGTTATCCTAAAAATGCATTCTCTCGTCCATTCTGTTTGGCTCTCATGCTTTGGCATGATTATGCAGACAAAAATCTCGTACTTGGGAAAATTGCCAGAAACTTTTCGAGGAGTTGGATCAATGATAACGTAGCGCATTCGATTTTACAATTTATTTTTCTCTTTGTCTCTCGGTCTTTACATCCGCACAGCGAACTTTATGCGACGTCAAGACTCACTTTCTCACTTTTATCATTAATATTATTATTTGCTCAATGGCCCGCGGATCGCTTAATTATTTTTCCTCATCTCTTTTCACATTATATACATCTTAATATACGCACACTCTCGAAGACATTTTCAATTATATTTATGATGCAGTTCATCGAAAAGTTAATAGTTCACAATGCGTCGCGTATCGTCGAGTTACTGATGCGTGCGCTTGCATTGACATTTTCTGTTTGTATTTTTAGTAGTGTAAACTTGTCTTTCATATGTACGTATAATTTATGGACGTAAAGATCGCGTTTTACAAATGTTAAAAAAGTTTTTTTTTTCATATTTATTAAAAAATCTTTAAGCGATGCTCACTCACATACGTGAGAATTTGATCCTCCGTTTTGACGATGGCGTTTTTTTTTGTTTTTGTTTGCTACTATCCAGGGACAAGAATTTGTTTGTTACTTTCTGCTTTGAGTTGATTTCCTTTTCTCGGTCAGTCAACGGTTTGAGTGTACCAGATTGCTGACACTCGTCCATGATATAATTAATGTCCACGTCAATCCGAGATACTCGCTTTTTGCCAGTTATCTTCGTTTCTTTCAATAATCTTAATCTGTTTTTTTTTATTTTTATTTTATTTTATTTTATTTTATTTTTTTCCCATTTTTTTCACTATATCCGCTCGGACGCCAAGCCTATGTCAGTATGTAACGTTGTATTATCTAAAAAAATAATTTTTTTTTGACAAAATTAATAATAAAAAAAACATTAAATTCTGAACATTTTTGACAATAATTACAACACATTGCATTTAAAGAAAATTTGTTCAAATGTACATACCTGCATATAAATATGCTAGAGCTTATCTTGAAACAGAAAGAGATTATTTGTGGCCGCGACCGCGACAATATTCTCGGTTGGATGCCACGCTGTGTGCAGAATCTTCTTGTTAAAGTCCAAACAGTCGACGCTAATCTCATCCTTCTTACGTTTACCACCGGTACAGACCTAGGGTTAATGCAAAAGAGTTTCAACGATCCAAAATGTTATAAGACATTGCTTTACTCGGAAGCAAACGTCTTTGCGTCGGAACGTGGGATAGATAGCCTCAAGCAACGTTATGTTAGTATATGTTTAGTAGAAAGTTAGTTTGTTAATTTTTTTTTTCTGCCAAGAGTTAGGTTGCACAGTTAGAAGCGATTTCTGATAGTATTTGAGCGTACCTTGCGTGGCTTTAGGAGTGTCTTGGGCTTGGCAACGTCGCGCGACGCCTCTAATGTCACGTCTCGTTTAGTCGAGCGATCAAACACACGGAAGAAGTTGTTATACGAGCCCGTCATTATGGCAGAGTCGTTGCCGCTCCAACAGCATTCGAATTTGTCGAAGATACAATCGTTTTCATACAACGAACACAGCTTCGATCTCAAATACTCGTGTACCTACAAGAAAATTGAAAGTATAGCTGTTAGTTTGTCGAACAGAGGAACTGTTGGATATCCATTCGAGATACTCACGGGATAACTCTCGATGGGCTTTGTCTCCATATGGAGATCCCAGACTTTGACACTCAAGTAGTCACGACTGATCATGTATCTACCAGAGTTACTGAGTTTCACATCGCTTATACTAGATATGATTTCGGAGAAGAAACTCCGATTTGTTGGATCTTCTGGCTCTTCAAACAGCTTGCTGTGTCTGTCGCAGAGCGCTGCCGATCTCATGTCACACAATCGAATTGTCCCTTTGCTGCTACTGTACACTAACAAGTTACATTCAACGGGATGGAACTCCGCAGCTGTTATGACCTCTGTCAGCTCCTCCATGTTTGTGGGTTTGATATCGACGATGTCTTGGAGTACAAGGTTCAGGAAAATAATGTTTATTTGTTTGTGATTGCTTTTAAATAAAGTTTCAAAGCTTTGAACTAGATTAGTATTTTTTTAAATAAACAATTTATGTGTATCTAATTAATTGGAAGTAAAGCAATAAAATATTTATGTCAGGATTTTGAGAATTTAGTTTTGTAGCGCACATCGTACTTAAAAAGGATACTAAAACTTTGATCTGTGATTTCCAAGTGCCACAAATTGATCCTAAGGTCATCTGCACTGAGATACGTTTCTTGGTCACTGTTGACACTTATACTGTTTATGTGGTAGGTATGCGCATTTGCGAATATTCTCCTTGGCGACGCCTCGACCATCAGTTCCATTGGCTTAATAGTGGGTACCTGAAACGAATTTACGTTTAAAACTTTATTTCAATACTTGGTTTGATGACCAATTTTGATTTCAAGAGTTGCTCATTGTGCTCACCCTTAAGGCAGTGATACACGCAGGATCGCGAATAGCGCCATTTTCTTCCTTTGTATTATAACCTTCCACTCTCTTGTCTCTCTCACTGACTTTCCAAAGCTTGATTGTTTTGTCATTTGTCGAGAGTAAGAAATGAGCCGGATTTTTTCTTTTAAGCCACCTTATTTTATTAATTTTTTCTTCTATTTCTAAGGACTTTAGGTAATCAAATTCAGGTTCATGGCTCTGGAAGGTACTGTACACATTGTACTCGCCTCGTCGTGGAATAATAGTTTTACTCTAAAAAAAAAAAAAAAAGTTAAATTAAAAAATTGATAATTGAAAAAAATTAGTTTTGTGAACTCACGACAGGATCCCTTTGAAATATAACTACACGACCACCTTTATCACCCGTTGCCAGGAGATCACCATCGTGGTTGAATTCCACACATGAGATGATGTCAGCTGAAAAATACGAAAAGGCTATATCAATATGTATTTCATTGTTAAAAGTAACAAATTACTTTTAATACATCTGTGCAAGATTCAAATTCATCAAACTAGAGTATTCGTAGATGATAAGTCTCGCATGGTTAAAAATTCACAAGAGTATCTACTTGATGTGAAAACACTAGCACAGATAAGATAATGGTTAAAGTAAATGTCTTTGTTTAATCCAAGCAAACACGTTTGAAATTTACCTTCTGTGACATCTTCTTCTAAGGTCCCCTTTACTTGGGAAAAACTCCACTGGATGTCCCCATTACCTGAAACAAAAAAATTTACCAAATGAATTTTATAAAACACATATTTTTAATTATTGTTTAAACTCAAAACTTTAACAGGTATGGCTTTGCATTGTTGAATATTTGCTCAATACAACTGTATTCATCAAATTTGTGTTTGGAGAAAATTATAATTATTAAGTGTTTACTATTGCAGACAATATCAAGTAATCAATAGGCCTCAATAATTGATACAGTACTTTTTATCTATGAAATAAATAGATGTNGAATTTTATAAAACACATATTTTTAATTATTGTTTAAACTCAAAACTTTAACAGGTATGGCTTTGCATTGTTGAATATTTGCTCAATACAACTGTATTCATCAAATTTGTGTTTGGAGAAAATTATAATTATTAAGTGTTTACTATTGCAGACAATATCAAGTAATCAATAGGCCTCAATAATTGATACAGTACTTTTTATCTATGAAATAAATAGATGTACATTACTGAAGCAGAGAGAAAAATTGCACAATTAAAAAAAATGTTCAAATATATGATAGTTTGGTTATGCAATTGACATAAAATGTTTCACATCATGGCATGAGGAAAAAACATTATGCTCATTTGAGTGAGCATCTAATCACGTAGCTGCAGTGATAAATACAAAAATAATATTGTTCCAAAATGCATCGTTGGGTAAATATTGGCCCTGCTCGACGTACTATTTATTATTATATATTATTTCGAAGTAACATCTTTGAAAATTCAAAGATAATAGTTATGGCAATCAAACTGATAAAATGACAAGTAAAAGTAGTTGATAAAAAACTAGCCATTTATGAGTGCACACTTTTCAAGAGAACATAAAGAGGATTGCACAGGCCTGCAAAATATTGCCAAGCAACTAGGTATGGGAAATCAATCATAAGCCTCAGAATGTTATACAAAAGTGGAAAGTCCTACTTGAGGCCTCGCCACAGTCCATGTTGTCAGCCTTAGTCAGCAGCAAGGAATAGCTTGCATCTGCACCTTCCTGAAGTTTGGGAAAGCTTTCAAGTCTGCCCTAACGCAGGTCCAACTCCAAAACACAATTTCGTTAATCCACTTGAAAGGAGTTATAGTAACAGCAGCAGCAGCAGCAGCAGCAGTAGCTCTCCTCCACAACCTAACCACTGGCTCTCTCTCTCTCTCCCTCACTTTCTGCGTGTGAGTATGTACACTGTGTGTGCTGCTACACCGTCCTCTCCCACAAGAAAGACCGACCAGGCAGCAGGTGTTTTTTCCCTCTTGTGATACGCTCCAAAGAAAAGGTGGCTGCAAATCTTGGGTCGTCCTTCCACTCGCACGCGCCCTTGGCCCGGGCCAAGCCGAGACGAAAAATGCGAAAAATTGAGGGGGCGTGAGATACTGGCCAAAACTAGGAGTCCTTTACTCCTTTTAGCGCCGGCGAGAGAGTATATACACACGCGCTATACACAGCATATATAGTGTATATACACGCTGTATGCTGTATTTACTCTCACTTTTACGCGTTAGTATAATATATAAATATATGTTGTATACTTATATATGCATACGCAAAAATATACATGCACGCGCGAGCACAGCACACACACAGACACAGGCACCTTGGTTCAAGTGTATAGGTGTAAGAGTTTTATTGGAGATCGCGCGTAAATTGGATAGTCGAAGCTGACGATTTTTATTAAAACCGCGTGCCCCCGACGCACTAGAGCAGCAGCAACAACAGCAGCACTACAGCAGCAGAGGAGTCCAGCACTACACGGACGGTCGAGTCGAGTGTAAGCGGAGCGGGTCGGGCTGATGTTGGTGTATAGCGTATTCGCGTTGAGCTGTGTATGTGTATAGTCGCAGTCTCGCCGCGCGCGCGACTCTCTCGCTCTACTCTTTTTCCTGTCTTCTCTTTTCTCTTCTTCTACTTTTTCAGCTTTATTTATATATCTGTATATACTGAACGATACCAAACTGTACTGTCCTCTCGCCTCTCGCCCCTCTCCGTTATAGGTTACAGTCTCGGTCTCAACGTCCTTTCATATATATACCTATATCCCGTTGATTTTGCGTAGCACAATTTACGCATAAAAAGTATATATTTTTGTTCTCTCTCACTCTCTGTCGTGCCATCGACTCCAATTTTCGAACTTCAGCAATAACAGCATACAATAATGAACAAGTGTTTGTCTCATTAACTATTTTATACGCCATAGCCATACGGATATGATGATTCAAGGTACGTTGAGATTTTTCTTCAATTTTTCGCCTCATTTGTAGAGACAAACCGAAGGATATTCGCATTTCCTGCGGATGATGTGCTCTTTGTCTATATACCTTTGCGTAAGTTTTTCTAAAGTCGTTTGTTGTACTTAATATACGTAACATGTTCGCACGTGCAATTTGCACAAAAAAAAAAAAAAAAAAAAAAAATTAGTGCCGTCACTTTCCAATTGGCAGTTTAAAAGTTTAAAATGTTTTTATTGTCGTATAGTTAAGTGGCGTTTTAATTAAAATAAAAAAATCCACCCTGTGTTTGATTAACAGCTTTGAAAGTTAACTAGTATTTCATCATGTTAACTTACGATAGGTAAATGGGGTATATTTAAAATCATTAGGTGTAATTGAGATTAAATTTTTTGATCAATCGAGGCCTTGGTACTTGGGTGCATCGAATCCTCTTATGTCGATAGCATTTATCATCAAATTAATCATAAATCTTCATTGCTTTGAATATTACTCAAGTCTCTTTCAAAACCTATTAATTTTCATTCAAATCGAATCATTTTCTTTCTATGGAGTAGACATTTAGATATTGTAAAACAGTCAAACTTTGGTAGATAAAATAATACCAGCACACGAACCACGTGATTGTTGATAAAAGATTTTTATGTTATTTTCTTTACATTTCACGGGGAAAAAAATTTAATAGAACATTTTAGCTTAACGATACGATCGAGCAGAGATATTTTCTCCCTTGCAAATAATTTTATGTGGTGTGCTTACGCGTGTGTACATGAGAAATTCTACAAAAAACTGTCAAAAAAAAAAACAAATTTTTTTTTCTCAAAAGGCACGTCTCTAAACACAAATGTTTGTCTTCCTTGATAAATATTGAACAAAAAAACAAGTCTTGAACGTAAATTAAGTAATGGGTGGTACGTTTTTAGAGACATTTGAAGTTTTTTCAATGTATTTCACAATAATTCCCTGAAAAATTTCATCAATTTCATTTATCAATAAAATAAATTTTTTTTTTCATGCAATATGTGAATTAAACTTAAATGAAAATAAAATTCGAGTAGAAATATTTTTTCATTAAATCCGTGAGTTTTAAAAATTGCTCACAAAATTTTATTTTTAAAATTAGCCTAAAATCTAAATTTGTTTTTATCTCAAAATTCGACAAAATTTGAAATGTTTACGAATTTTCCCACATTCCAAGATTCACGTGGAAAGTTTCAAAATACTCCCAACTTAAATGTTTCTTACATATTTGCACTAGCCTATATATAAAATAATATATATCTGTATTACATCATAAAATAATAATGAACGGTTATTCCTTGTTATTTTTACAATTCTTACTCATACTTATGTTAAACCAGGGGCGAAAATTGTTTTCCTTCTATTATTTTTCCTTTGTCACGTGACCTAAGCAAATCAATTGAAGAACCTTCCTTTAAAATAAAAAATTGACCACGAGAATAAATATGATGGTATGTAGTCCACAATGTTTTTTTATTGCTTCCCAAGTAAAAGTAAAATATAAAGCATACCTCCGATATTATTACACATTTTATTTTTTACGCGTCGCGCGAAATATCGATATCTATTGTTAATCTGACCTGATTAGAAGTGACTTTTTCTCCCCCGTAGCTTTTACGAGCGTAATATTGCGATACTTGGGCCGAGTTATTTTTCTTTGTCCATTTGATCGAGCGAGATATTTTCAAAGATCCAGCTATAAGCTTCTAATGGCCGACAGTTGGGCTATGCCTTTATATTATATTATGCTGCAACACTTGCCGTTTTTTCCCATCAGGATTTATAAATTACGTAAATTAGTCATGGATTTTTCCTCAAATGCTTATGTAAAAACGTGATTCATTTCTTCTACGTGAAGAAAATAGAAGTATAGGTACATACTTAATATCGTATTTATAGTTTTGGACATTGATAAAGAATAACCCCGTGATCAATCATCAATGACTAATTTTAGATTTTTCGTTTTGCAGGTGCGCAACTCTTCGACCGGTGGTTTTTATTGCATTGTGCATTCATCATTGGTAAGTGACTGAATGAAATTTTTTTTTTTTAATTTCTCGCAGTAATTTCCCATCGTTTACAAATAATTTAAATGTACGATTTTTGTTTAGAGCTAGTGGAATAAACAAAGCAACTAAAAACGAAACGTGCCTTCGCGTAGTTTGAAAGCTCGAAAAATTTTTCGGCCTTTTCCGACTTTGCGTTCTAAATTAATGCTAATCTGCCGCCTTTGGGACTCCAGCCAAACGAAAACAAATGCGAAAAGTTTTCAGCGATCCAAGAGCTTTTTTTTAACCACCTCGAAAATAATCTGAATAATTATTACGTGGTTTGTACAGTTGCTGTTTGAACACCGCAGTGCAATACCAGTAATATAGATTTTAACAAAAAAATAATACAAAAACATATAGAAGTAGAAGTAATTATATAGTATTTTAATATTTTGATCGAACGTAATTATATGTATACGTATACGGAAAAAGGTGATGATCGTCTCGAGTTCGATTATTATTTATAGAGCTCGCTCTCACCTGCATATTTATTACGCATATAAAAATACCAAACAACCATTATCCCAAAGATATTCGGTTTCAGCTCCATATTTTTTTTTCTATAGCCATACGATATATGTATCCGCTTGGGAATGAAATTTTTATGCCCTTTCAAGAGAAGTTCTTTCAACGAATTCCCGAGTCATCATCGTTGAATGGTAGTATATCGATTTCCAGACAGCGGCAGACAAGCTTTTTTTTTTTCTCAAATTCAAGATCCGCAAACCAACGGGGAATTAAGAACATTGTGGAGCAGAAAACGAAAGAAAAGAAAAATGTAGACCAAGTTCGGAGAGCCGCAACCAGAAATGCTAATTAAAACGCGACAGGCGTACGAGGAAACAAAACAAAAGCCTATTGTTAAAAGGTATACTAGTGCGAGCAATTTTTTTATTCCGGTTGAAAAATTTCCTTCCACGATTTCAAAAAAATGTTTTTTTTCAAGCTTCGACAGAATTTTGCACTGCCACGTACTTACACAGCGCGTGTGGTTTACAATATCTACTTTGCATACGTCAAAAAGCAAACATTCGGTATCTGAGGTACACGCATACGCGTGCACGAGTCATTGTTTTTTTTTTCAAAGTGAGCGGAGCCGAGAGCGCGGAAGTTGCTATTGCGCAATTATATTTTATATATATATGTGTGGTGTATTACATACGTGCATGTGTGTGCTTGCAACGTTTGATATATTTTCCTCTGTTGTGCAGGTTTCTGTTTTGTTTTTAGAATACGCGCAAGCGCGCGATCGGCTTTCGAGAGAAGCGGTAAATTTTGAATTTAATGAATATTCGCATATGAAACGCGTTATCCGCCAGTACAAATTAATGCTCCTTCCAAGTGTTGATCTGTACAAGTTTTCAAAGCTGCGTGCTTTTTACATTTTCATTTGAAATTAATACCGTGGCTCGTTTCTTTCTTTTTTTTTTTTTTTTTTTTTTTTAAAAAAGGAAAAATAAATTTTGATTCAAAGTTGAAAAAACCAATTGTCATTCGCGATAAGTGCCCTTCTCGACGACGACAATGCGAGCGTCGAAGCAAACGACGGAGCAATCAGAAAAGACAAAAGCCCAGATAGTATGTATACATATAGGTGCACAATAGCCATCATACAGCGATAACAAGGGAACCCTCGAGATTCACGCCCTTTGTCTTTTGCAGTGAATATAATACTTGTAAGTGCCTATATTCATTTTTCACATCGAGTGTATTAACAAGGTTGTCCGTTACTTTCTACAGTTTTATTTTTTAGTCATCTACGCGGTGAGTACCTACTGATATCCTTTTATTGTAGCTTGAAACAAAAATCCTAATTATAAAATCTGTATAAAAATTAAACTGACATCCCCCCCCCCCAAAAACTTTTTCGATTTTCCGTTTGAATACCACAAGAGTTGTAAGGATTTGAAGAAATAATTTTTTTCATATTGTTCCAATGATGTTTAATCCGCTAAAAAATCATTAAACAATATTCAGTAGTAACAGCTTACAAAATCCAAACATGTAATTCATTTGTAGCTGTATAAGTAGCTTATTCTTTTTTTTTCTTCGTACGATCTCCATTACTTGGAACAAATAAAAAAAGTCACTCATACCATGATTTAATGAATTTTAACAAACATTAACATACATAACATACCTTTGTTAAATTAATATAAAATTCACCATACAGAAGACAACGATTGGAGCTTACATGTTTTAGCGAAAGAAAATAGAAAGAGAATTTTTCTTTCGGAAACACATACACGCACACAGAGTTACGATTTATAGGTCATTGAACTCCTAAAGTCTCGGTAAAATGAAAAGCATTGAACGAATTCAAAACAGTAAGTGTAAGCACTACAGGTTAACAAATTCATACAAAAAATTGAAAAATAGACACAAATTGTCCACCCAATGATAGGACGCAATTCAACCGCGAGCTTTCTGGGACGCAACTCGGCCATCCTGACCCAAGTCGACTCTATTCATCAAAACGGGACGAAACTCAACCAACGCGTATAGGTATAATTTATAAACATCATATGCGTAAATTTTGTCAAAACACATTTTTGTATTGAAGGGTTTGTTTTCCCTTCCATACGATTGATTTTTATTGACGTTTCAGTTCACGCCCTTTTCAGAATCACAAGAGGTCCTTTATTGTTTTTAACTCAATTAGAACGCCATACGCATAAACTTGCCATTCGGTAAATTACTGACAAGCTACATAAACTTTTCTCCGTACCATGTATACCTATACATGTATAAATAAAGGATAAGGCGCAAAAGCTCAACTATATATACAGCGTGCGTTATTTATATATACTCACTTTCATAACTTATTGATACCTCAACTATTGTAGCCCTAATCAAAGCCAATTAAAAAGTATTCAGCTTTGTTAGTAAAATATACGTATATGGATTTACCAGCGATCGGAGCTTTTCCTATCATTCCGAAAGTTTCCCCTTAAGCGTGATCGAGAAAGAGACACGTGCATGTACACAGTTAAATTTATCGATGCAAGCCTGGGGGCTTTACTTGCTCTCTAAATTTTCATCGAGACGCCCGAATGTGCATTGTCGACCGATGATCTAAATTTTAGTGACTCGCTGATTTTCAATAGATGGTCAATTTCGTTGTCCAATCGAACAAAAGGCTACATAGTAAGTTACACCGACATTACATTGAAGTCAAGAAGTTATTCACTGGAATAGTTCCAAGCAAATAATTAATTAATAAATGGCCATTTAATTTACAACGCATAAATAATTGATAGCGCTCCTCGTGACGTGTAATATTATATTTTCTCGCTTGAGTACTCGAGTGAGAAAATATTCTTTGTTAAAAAAGATCTTGCTTCAGGAAAAAATGATTCCAGGAAATTGATGATAATTTTTTTGCCCATAGGATAACGTATCTCCGTTGCAAACACAAATGAAATTTAGAAAGGCCGGTACCGGGTGTGGCGTTTGCGTAAAAATTTTTTGTTTCCTTCGCAAGATAGGATTACCAAGGTCCGTTATGTACCACTCCCGTGTGCTCGAGAGGGTAAGTAACCAGTCGCCCTATGGGCAGCAAAAAAAGCCACGGCTTGTAAAAGTAAAACGTCTCTCAAGTGTCCCCTCGCAATTGAATTTACCTAAAAGCTCGGCGAGTTTCTCCTGGAGCTCCTCGAGGGACGAGAAGAGCGGCCCGTCCAGCTTCCAGGCTAGGGCCGTGCGCTTAGCTCTCGAGGCCACGTCCGTCGGCGAGACGTCCATGTCCCCTCTTCTTCTCCCTCTCCTCCCCTCACATTTGACTTTGATGCTCCTTGCTTACTCTCGCGGACGGTTTTCACACTCTCTCTATTTTTCGTGTGCAAACGTGGGTTGGAGTGCGGGTGGAATGGTGCCGGGCCGCGCGCATATCGGGGACGAGCTTTGGAATGTGGGATTCGATTAACGCGTCCGCTCACTCCTTTTTTTTTTTTTTTTTTTTTCAATTTGGAAATGGATGTTTATAATATATTGGTTTTCAATGGAGCTTTTGTTGTTTTGGAAGATTTTTTTTTTTTATTTCCTAGTTTTTGCGCGTTGAATAATTGGAAATGAAAAAAAAAAACAAAATAACTGGTTTACAATGCACCACAGGCTTTTCAAACTTTTGGGATTTGATGTTTTAAAATCCTATGTGCGTAAGTCTCCCATGGCGTTGTACATTATTCACCGATGGAAAATTGATAAATTTTTACTAGTCGAGCAAAGTTTTGATAAAATTAATGAAAATTTTCGAATCAAAGTTAGTTTGGTTGATCGATTTTTTCATAAAAATAATAATTAAAAGCATTGACAATTTGAACCTTTCCGTTTGTTATTTTGCTCTCGCGAGACGACAACTTTTGCAACCCGTGACAAAAGAAATGCTATCGTACATTAAATATTCTTCATAGCCAAGACTGATTTATAATTTAATTGCCGCGTAACGAGGCCTGTCAGCCGACTGACGTCTCGACGTGCGAAAAGGAGGGGAAAAAAATAACCAACCCGCCTCTTCTTTCTTTTTTCTCTCACTTTAATTTTTACATTCTCGTCGGATCGCCACTTCTTTTCCTATCCGTCAATTAAACCGTAAAAAAAAAAAAAAAAACAATTACCAACACGCTGAGTAGGACACAATATATCCAGTAAATAAATGTTCAAACTCGTTTTTCAGGAATAAAAAGAAACAATTAATCAAAGTAAACCTTCCCAACTGTCCAATCGAACAAAACACCCCCGTAAATTAAAAGCCCCATGTTAAATAAGATAGAGAACGGCAGTCGCGTACTGTGCATTTTGTCACCCGTGCAATTGTAAAAAGAAATACTGTGAACTAGAACCCAATAACACCATTATACAAATTTTTTCTTTTTTTTTCATTTCCCAAAAATTTTGCGCATTTAAAAGTCTCATATACACTCGGTAACTCGTCGCTCTAACCCACGGAAACACTGTACACCGATCAATGACACCATATAATTATGCGTAACAACCACACAAAAGCACATGTTGCTTCTCTTTATCTTCTTTTTTTTTTTTTTTTTTTTTTTTTTTTTTTTTTTTTCTTTTTTTGTATTTCCCGAACTTTGCACCGTCCTCATGACACACGAGCCTCCCCATCATCAGAGGGAGATGAACGCGCGCCTCTCTACAATAACGCACCATCCGGGTATATAATACTCTCACGTGTGCGACACGCCTATACTACCAACGGGACAAGAACAAGGGAAACAAAAGAAAGAAAAACAATCGTGATGTAGTCGTTGAAGCAACGGCACCATCACCCCTTGACGTGTACACACGGTCGACACTCGCGACACCCGTGGGGCGATGACAGGCTCCCTTTGGTTCACCTGTACTGCTACATAATTTTTTTTTCTTTCTTTTTTCTCTCCAATCGGTACTCACTGTGTAAGACGTACCCGGGAAACAACAAACAACAATAATCATCGACGGGTGTGCACGAAATACACAGCTGAGACAGGAAGGGCCAGCGAGTGATGAACGCGGTTTAGCTCGCGACACAATAAGCCCCTCTTTTAACGTCGTGCGTGTGTCCCCGTGTATATATATATATATATAAATTCGCTCGCTCGCGGGGGGGGGGGGAGCCTCCGGGTATCCGTATGCAATATACACATAGGTACACATCCTCCCCCTCGCGCAGGTAACGGTGGCGCAAGCGCCGACAACCCCTTTTCACTCTTGTAATATATACTACATACGTACCACTATACTCGTGCTATGTGTATATATGTGTAAGCGCTCTCAGCTGCGGGGAAGAGCTCCGTATATAAATATCATCCATCCCTTGGTCGTGTTTACCGCGCAGCCGCGCGAGCCCTACTGACCCCGAGTGCGCGAGTTTTCCCGGAGGAGTAGGGGGCCGACAGCCAGAGTCCACCCTTATATTATACACACGGTGCACATAAGTGCGTCCTGTATAGGTAGACACACATATATAAATGGAGGCCCATGGTGTCTCTGCAGGATACATAAGTATAGGTGGTATACGCGCGCGAAGCGAGGAAGGATCGATGGATCGCAGGGGGGAAAAACCACCTCCACCCGGTGGGTTACGGGCGACGCGAACGAGGAGGAAGAGGAGGGATCGAGAGAGAGAGAGCCGGCAGGACTTGAACGCCGGGATATCGACCGGCTCTCCCGCGTATGGCTTATCTTTTGCCTCCACTGGACGAGCGCTTGTATATATACGTGTATACCACATACTCTTGGGTTACCTATATATATGTATATGTATATACATATACATACGCCTCGCACCCCTTGTTTCCTCGCGTTGTTCATACTAATGGAGCCGAGATGGCTTATACATATATATACATGTACTTTGGAATGGGGGCAAGAGCTTCTTTTTTATTGTGCTTGCGGAGTCCGTTTTCTCTCTCTCTCTCTCTCTTTTCGCGCAAACGAGTGCACACACGAGTTTATATTGGTATATATACGGCGCAGGAGCGTCACGCGAGTTTCATATGGATACTAACGTGATTGTCGAGATGGCGAGCTAAGCTGGACGAAGCCGCAACTTACATGAAAAAGAAAAAAAAAAAAAAAAAAGGGGGG
>NW_019379489.1:2052814-2148267 GCF_000648655.2 Copidosoma floridanum | reverse complement strand
CCTTTTTTTTTTTTTTTTTCATTACTATACGAGCTGCATCCTATGTTGCGAGAATTGCGCAAGCCGCGATTTTACGCTCGCGTGGCTGGACAACTCGATCCGAAGGATGGAAAAAGGAAAAAATAAAACCGACACGTGCACGAGGTATACATATGTATACGCGTAACAAAGAGGGGGTCATGTATCGAGTTTAAAATTGTTGCTTTGTATGGGGGAAAAAAAAAAATAATAAATTTCCGGAAACGCGTTTGTCTTGACAGTCCACGCACGATTTTCAAAGACGCGCAACTTGCGCTATATAGTTGAAGTTAAAACCTTCCGAGTGGACGGGTACTTTGAAAAGTTCCACGTGTACACCCCATCTCTAGTTATTAGTATTCTCGTCGTCATCTCTGTATGGAAAAAAAAAAAAAAAAAAAAAATTCTTTTTTGAAAACTCACTGTTCAGACTTGGGCACAATTATATGTTACGGAGTTTTAAACTCTTGGAAAAATTATTTTCTAGCAGAAAAGCGCAACAAATTCAACATACGAAAGTTCATAACCAACTATTTGAAAAATTTTTCAAACACCTTGACTTCCATTTACTTTACGTCTAAATTTTTTTTGCAAAAATCAACACATCCATAACGAAATGGAATTATTTTTTCAGCAAAAAAAATCATGTGTACTTGTACCCATCCATTCCGTAAAAGAAGAACAAATTAACGTTGTTTTTTTCATTTCCCGGGCCGCACTTACTTTCCAGGTAAAACCTCCCGACGATCGATCATTTTGCAAACCAAGTACACTCGTATGTATATATATCCTTTGAAAAATCGCTCGCCACTGAAACACCAGCTAGATTCATCGCTCGCCCTTCAAAAGCAAAAGCCAATCGAGCTTACAAGCACCCCCCTCCCACCCTAACGATAAACGATCGGATGGATGTCAGTTTAAGCCCACCTCCTCTCTCTCTCTCTCTCTCTCTCTCTTGACGGACACTTTTCATAAAATATACATCCGCCCGTCACAGTTTGTTTTTTCGAAGGTGGTCCGAGTTCGAGGTCACTTTATCGGAGAGGCCCCTCGTATACTTTTCCCGCTCCGCGAACGACTTGCACAAGTTGGCTCGGTTTTGGAGATTCCGAAGGAAAAAAAAAAATCTCGGCGGTGGTCCCGGTGAAACGAGAGACTATTCCTGGCCGAGGGGAGTTCGACCGAACTGTGCGTCAAAGTGCTCCGTGCCGGCCGATGCGATAACGATTTTTCGGGGAAGGGAGTCGCGGTGATAACGACGCTCGAAGAACCGATTGTACAGGCTCGCTGGATTGCACAGATAAAAAAATAACAATTGGAATCAGTACTCTTGCGCCCGCGGTCGCGACCGGAAAAAAAAAAAACGCAAGGGTGGGAGGGAGGAATCCATACTTTTTCGGCTGGTATTTTCGACCGTTGGAATTCTAAAAGGGGCTCTCGCGCGTGTAGGGGTGCGAGGAAAAGCTCGAATTTCGCGTAGTAGTGATGTGTGGGCATCGGTTACCTTGACACGGAAACTCGAAAGCGAGGGAAAACCAGCGAAGGTTCGCCTATTTGTATACACACCAAGAGTTGAGTGTCGAAGAACTGGACGTGAAGAAAAAAAAAAAAAAAAAAGGAGGGGGTTGGTACAGTTGAGCGTCAGCAGCAGCAACGTAATAATGTTTCGGGGGTGGGCGTCGAAGCTCGTTCATCGACCGGTTAACAACCACACTATAAACACCCCCGATTTCGACTACATACACACCGGGTCGTCAGCCACGACTGTACACCTTTCATGTATACATATACGTCCTTTTTTCTCTTGTAGGCGAGCACGTGTGTGTGTGGTGGTGGGGGGGGGGGGCATTGTTCCCGCGAGAAGGCTTTTAAGGACGTGCGCGCGAGACAGATATAGAGTTTCTAGCTCCAGTATCGACACGCGCGCGCGAGCGTTTTGTCCCTTTGTAGCGAAATGAGTAGTGATACCATTGCGTGTACAGATGTGTGTATATATATATATATATACACCCCATTGTGGCGTTATGATTTAACACCCAGGTATACCTGTTACATATATACGTGTACACATACATGTATTGCAGCTGTATATGCAGTGGGTAATATTAGAGCGGAAAAGAAGAAAGGAAGGAGAGAATGAAAGATGAGGCCGGAAGAGTTTTACGAGCTGTTGGTGGTGGTGGTGATACGTTATAGTGTGGCGTATTGTAGGCGGGGGGGAGATGAGTGCACGCGGGGACAAAATCCAGGACAGATTGAAAGTTTCGGATAGTATAAGCCGAGAAGAAGAGACGCTCGGGTATTGGGGGATATATATATATATATATATANTGGCTGTAGCTAAATTGCTGGAGAAGCGGCAGAGCGAAGCGTTGGGCGAGAACAACGATAACGACGACAAAGATAGTGTTTGTAGTAACGGAAATGGTCCACCTGCGCTACCCATCTTCCAGTCATTGCTTATGAAGTTCCTTGATGTCGATGCACCTGTGCTCGATAACAACTCGCTCCAGTCTAAAGCGCAGTTCACAAATCTCGTGCATCTATTCGCAGAACTGATAAGGCACGATGTTTTCTCGCATGATGCTTACATGTGTACTTTAATATCCAGGGGTGACCTCATACAAGGTAAGCTGACCAAGTTTAGATAATTGTTTTTTTTTTTTTTTTTTTTTGAAGAAATATGACTTTTTCCCCGATCTCGTACGGATGTTGGAGTACAGTAAGTAGAAAATACCGCGACTATAGGAGAGCCGTACGATTGTGTCTTACTATACCGGGATGCATCTACTCGAGATTCACGAGTGCAACTCTTTTTTCATCGCTCCAATTGATACAAACCGCACCACATATTACAACTGCTTGAAAATTCAAACGATTCAAGTGCTCAAGTAGCATTGTATTTGTTAAAGTGATACACACATGTGTAACGGTTCGAAACAACGAGTAAGTAGATACAGATACATATACATAATGTGCCCATTGAGGAGACGATCCTTTGATTGTATAGGTATCCCTATACAATTATTATCCCATATCCCATAAAAAAAAAAAAAAAAAAAAAAACAATGATGACAACATCATCCACAACAATTTTTATTTCAAGTTATACTTTTGCATCCCGAGCTATATAATATTCGAATAGCGTTGAAAAATGAAAGATACAGGGCGATCCATCCCCAATAACCCAATAACGGCACCAACTCGTACACATAAATGTGGTGGCAAACAAGGAGCCAACAACATGGCAAGGGAGAGAGAGAGAGTTGGAGTATGCAAAGGGCAATATTCCAAGTGACGGTCCAGAGGTATCGTGGTGTTTGCAAACTGCGAGATGAAAAGTAAGGGAGGCCAATCATCGACTCGATTCGTTTGGAGCAAACGTAACAAGTGTACAGTTACGCCCTTGTCGATTTTAATGAGGGACATTGATGATTTCAATAATCACGAGTATACGTATGTGAGGTAACGAGCAAGTACAACGATGAGTTAGGAACTCGGCCATCGACGAATAGAGAGGGAAGCCTGCAGCGGAGGTTGGCTGGGCAAGAGAAGGAGGGGAGAGCTCGATCAATTAGCCGACTGTCGACATAGCGAGAAAAGAGGAAGCCCTTCGATGCGTCGGTGGCAATTAATTAAATGCCAGTAGCCGGAGGGGGGCACGGAGGAGCTTTTACTCGAGGGAACCTTCGCTCATTGGGTAAAGGAAGAAGAAGAAAAATTAAACGCTTTTTGTCACTCGCTTCACTTGTCCGTCCCACCGTCATGATATCTCTTTGTTTATCTTGTATGGACGAGGATTGTCATCGGTATAAGGTAAAAAAGGACCGACACGTCAAGCTGGGATTTTTCGACGCTGTGGACCAACGTTTGGTATCGTACATACACGCTCACCGTGTCCGGTGCACAGCCCCGCGCTTCGCGTATAACTACCTTACAATATATTTTCCACCCGCTTGTGTGTTTCCGGCGTATCTCTCTCCCTTGCACCGTATATTTTTGTTTGACTTGCGTATACATTGTACGAGCAAAGCTCTTTGTCGCTGTATATGCGTGGACGTGGATTAGTGGGGTATACACACGAAGGGAGGAAGGACAAAAAATGTGCGTTTGATACTTGATACATACATACATGTATTGGTGTATACGTGTATATACGAGGCGCGTGCGGTGTGTATAATATACGTATGAAACGGATAGTGTTATTGTCATTCCGAGTGAAGCTTGTATCGCGTGACCGCGCTTTTTCGTTGTACTGCAATTATGGTGAACGCGACCATAAGCTCACTTTTTGCCCCAATGTAAATGATGATTTTTTTTTTTTTTATTCGTGTATATGCATTTTATGGTGCGTTCAAAAGCAGGTACTATTAGCTTCTGTGTATACCTAATTTCGTTTCATCGACTCTAGAATTGAAAATCTCGATGTTTCGTCGAAACCAAAAAGACAGACGTAAGCAGGAAAAAAAAAAAAGACAATAAACTCGAGAGAGAATTTGCATCGTTGATTTGTTTTGATTGATGATAATCAATTCGGCGCATATGCGGTCAATCGCGATCGATCATCGCGTCCGAACGACGAAGGTATACAATATACTTGTTTTTATAATTTAATCGTATAATGATGCAACCTTTTTTTTTTTTTTTTTCATTACTATACGAGCTGCATCCTATGTTGCGAGAATTGCGCAAGCCGCGATTTTACGCTCGCGTGGCTGGACAACTCGATCCGAAGGATGGAAAAAGGAAAAAATAAAACCGACACGTGCACGAGGTATACATATGTATACGCGTAACAAAGAGGGGGTCATGTATCGAGTTTAAAATTGTTGCTTTGTATGGGGGAAAAAAAAAAATAATAAATTTCCGGAAACGCGTTTGTCTTGACAGTCCACGCACGATTTTCAAAGACGCGCAACTTGCGCTATATAGTTGAAGTTAAAACCTTCCGAGTGGACGGGTACTTTGAAAAGTTCCACGTGTACACCCCATCTCTAGTTATTAGTATTCTCGTCGTCATCTCTGTATGGAAAAAAAAAAAAAAAAAAAAAATGGAAAACGTGACACCGTGCATGCGCAGTTGATCCACTCTGCGGTATATGCATGAATTAAACAAAAATTTCACCCTTTCGTCTCGTTCGTATGCGATACGATGAATTTTGTTACCGAATCGGGAAAGTTTTTTCAACACGATTAAAAAAAAAAAAAAAAGAAAAAAGCGCAACACGTGAATTAGGAAAAAAAAAAATACTACTATACAAGTATCCCGTGCTTTTATTCACTTAAAAAAAAAGTGAGAAAATTTAGAAGCAAGAAAATATTTTTTTATACAAAGGGACATATTCTTGTTTGAAATAAATGTTTTCTAGAAGTAAGAATTTTTACTTCTCAGTGTTCGCAACAACACAAAATTAAAATTAAAAAAAAAAGACTCATTTCGCGCAAAATGCCCTTGACGTCATCTCACGCGCGTCTTTTCCCTCCCTTGGGGCTAAAAAAATTAATGTACAACCCATACACGTGCCCAAGTGATGAGCGCGAGTTTCCCCACCCCGCGCTGGCACTGCCGATCTATTTTCGTCCCTCCACCTCCTCGTCCACCTGCGCCTTTTATCTTAAACAAGAAAATTTTTAAGTACCCACCAATGGCGCTCCTTTCCTGCGCTCTTTGCACGCTCTCGTTCGTCCCCTTTTTTCCCCAACCGAGACGTCTACCCTAAAAGAGGTCAATCTTTTCTTCTTTTATCTCCTCGTCGAAGAAAAAAAAAAAAAAAAAAAGAAAAGAAACCCAAATCTAGAGCTTATACGCTGTGCGCATATACACGTGAGAATAGATGGACGGGGGATGGGTTAAAAAAAGTGGGCCGTGCGGCTACTGCGCCTGCACTTTTTCTTCTTCCCCTTCTTTAGCTCTTTTCTTNAAAGCGATTGGCTGCAGGATATGAGATTTTATTTTTTTGCTCACTTCGGTGGCCCCCGTCTACGGTGGTGTGTTGACTTATTTTTCGAGTCGCGCCTCTTGTTTCGCTCCCGAAGCTATTAATTTTCGTCGGCGTCATCGTCGGGAGCACGAAAAAAACAAAAAAAAAAAAAAAAAAAAAAAAAAAAAAAAAGGCAAACCTGCCGAGCCGCAGTGGAGAGAGAGAAAAAGAAAAGAAACCCAAATCTAGAGCTTATACGCTGTGCGCATATACACATGCATATAAATACCATATATGCAGGACGGGGAGGGCGAGGGTGCAGGAAAAGAGTCATTGAGAGCAGTCGACTGCTGGCTGCGAGCCAGTGGCTCCCGATCTCAGCCGGAGCTTTTGCGTTTGTTTGATTTTCCGACTCAGCTCTCGCTCTTTTTTTTTTTTCTCTTACTTTCCTTTTTCGACGCGCCTTTTACAGCTCTTCATCAGCTTCAACGTTACTGAACGTATAAATATACCATTTGAGCCGAAGATATTATCGGTTCGCGAATTAATTTAGACTACGATTGGACGCTAATTGGATTTCGCCTGCCGTTGAAACGCCACGATGTAATTCGATAACGATGAAACGAGAGTACCCACTGGGTTTTTTTTTTTCTCTCTTCACGGTACAATGGCATTTTCATTACTTCGGTAACGCGTATCATTCGCGAACACTTTTGGCAGCGGCTCGTCGGCTCCACTTGCAATGATTTATCGGCTGGCATGTGCGAGTGCAAGGAAAAGGTACACGCGTGTAGATGGCGAAAGATGAATTTAAAAAATAATCCGCCAACCGATGAATCAATCCAAAGAGAGAGAGAGAGAGCAAAGCACACAAGATGACAAAGAAGTGGGTGTGTGTAGCGCGATATGGTACACACACAAATACAACGGAGCGAGGCCGAAACGAAAGTGCCGATTCGAGCGTTCGAGCTTATTAAAATAAAGCTCGGGTCTTTCGCTTGTGTGCAAAACAGCGGTTCTCCCCCCCGACGCTATCTGTCACCGCGACGCTTTTTATGTTTTCTTCCGAGCGCAAATCGCATTTTTTTTCGATGAATATAACAATGATCGTATAAACAAAACAAAAAAAAAAAGCAATTGCAATTACTCACGTATGAATAAAAAAAAGTACACGTGACGCGTCTCACGCGGGGCTCGTGTGTGTGTATCCTTTTGTTGTTGTTGTTGTTTTTTTTTATTATCTCTAATTATATTCCTCTTCCTCTAGCGCGCGGTCGAGCGCGAGTTCCTTGCCCTTCTCTCTTCCTCGTCGCTTTCTTCTTCTCCTTCTACACTATACGCGCCACTACGACTTACCGCCGTTACGCTCGTACACAGGCACAAACGACCGGAGACACTCACCGGTTTTTTTTCTTTTTTGTTTTTACTTTCCAACCGGGCTACACTGAAAAATAAAGCTCGACAGCCCCTTTTCGTCTTTCATCGACAAAACTGTTGTTATTATTATTGTCACCAATATTTTATTTTTCAATCTTGCCTACCGGCAGCTCCGGTCCTTTTTTTTTTTCTTCATTCATGTAATTATCTACACGATCGGATGGTCCCCCTAATCGCTGTTACTTACTCCACAACAGTCACAAGTTCATTTGTACGGGAAATAAGCCACTGTGTAATTTTTTTTTTTTTTTTTTTTTTTCCTTAGAAAGGCACTTTACGCACAGTTGCACATTTAACGAGCACAATTGACAACAGCAATAGTAAATAAGCACACAATCAACACATCGTTGCAGGGAGCCCCTTTTTTTTGGTATGTATATACATACATATATTTATATGTTTCGATGCACAAACACAATCGTGCACAGCCGAGTGGATTTCTATCGCGGAGGGCGCGTAAGTAAGTACAGTGACCGGAAAAACCAAAATTTGTCAACTCGCCACGGGGTGTTTTTCGAAAAAAAGGGGGCTCAGCCCTTCCCCCCCCCCCAGCCGGGTGACCGATACTTTGTAACCGTTAACCGCGAATCGGCGAGCTTTAGCCACCAATTTGGAGCAAATGAACGAACAACGGAGGAAGAAAAACGCGACAAACGAAAATAAAGGGTATAATATATATAACTGCGATGCTCGGTATTGCGCCGCGAGAGAGCGTCGACGCGAAGCCTCGAACAGTTGGACGTCGAGTGCAGCAACAGTTGCCCTCCGGCTTCCTCCTCCTCCTCCTCGCAGCTGCCCTGATATGTGAGCGCGGTCGCGCACGCGTGTGTGTGGATTTAAAGATATATACAACACTATCGTATTTTGTATATACATATGGTTACTGGCACGAAGGCGCCACTGCGTGAGTGCGGTACGAACTTCTCCGTTAGGCATTACAAGTACTTAATTTATCGGCAACTTATTCGCCCCATTTTTTTCTAACCCTATTCAAAACTTTGAGCTTTAAAGCTCGACTTGCAAGTTTTTCAAATCTTTTTTTTCTTCATAATATGATGGAGCGATGCTCTTTATTATCGATAAACGAGTTTTCGGGGGAGCATCATCATGCGTAATTCTAACAAGAAGCGGATCTGTATAGTGATGCGAAATGGGCACGTGCGAAATGGTCCAACCGGCGATGTGAAAGACCGGCTGGGGCTCTCTTATACATGTATAATATATGCTCTATCGATGAATTTTACACGGCTGGTGAGCATATATTATATACATAGGCAGATATAGACTCTTATTCATGCTTTATTTAACGCTAACTGTAAATCATCTACGCTATGTGAGTCTGAGGTGTGCATACATTATGGATGCAGGTATGTATAAAGGGAGTTTTGGCAAAAGTTATGGTGGGTTGGCAATTTCTTTCGGCAGTGAATTACATTTTTGTGCTTTTGATATTAACTTTGGTTGAGAATCTTTGGTGTATGAAGTTTTTTTTTTTTTCATCGCTGTGAACGTACGTTTTTTTTTTTTAATCCAATCAAAGTTATTTAAATTAACTTTAATTTCTGGCATAATGTAAAATACATCGCCTGGGGATTGAAAGTAAAAGTTTTCGGCTTATTGCTCCATATGGGTATGTGAGGAATCTCTTGACGTACTCGACAATTACACATTACATTTTAATGATACACATTTGAACTTCTAGATGAAATATTCCTACATAGGTAATCGTTTTTTAATCGCCCGTTGATAAAAAGTTTAAAATTGATAAGTTAATTGCTCCAAGATTGCACCAATTGCTGGTAGTTTTCGTAGACCTGGTGGCACATGTCGTGCGCATATATCTATATATATCCAGGACTCCTTGTGCTTGCCCTCTGGTTGGGAGAGCGCACCCTATTTTTCCTACCGAGGGCACACCCGAACCCTTAAAAAACGCCCGAGGTAGGAAAAGAAGATTTACTTCAGTTAATTTGTTCAAATAAAATTAATTCCAAGGAAAACAACTTTTATCATTCGAGTAATAGTTTTTGACGATTCATATCATGGAATAAACACTTATCTATGTGTAACGTCCACAAAAATATTAACGCGTCAAATTTTTTTTTTTTTTTTATTCTATTGAACCATCGTCAACCATGAGACAAACGTAAAGCTATATATACGATAATAGCGTAGGCATCGCCAAAAATAGTTAGCTTACGAAAATTCACGGCGGCGGCAAACTAGTACAGACTAAAGAGAGGGAGAGAGGGAGTATTATAATACCCTATACCTATATGTATACATCACAAAAGTGGAGAAGACGCTCGATAAAGCAAACCCGCGTTCGGAAATTCATTTCCTCTTATAGGGTGTTGCAACTATACTTGTACCTTTGCTGTACACATGTATAAGGTGTATAATATATTACTGCAAAAAAAAAAAAAGAAGCCTTGACAAACTTGGCCTGATACTTATAATTATGCTTCTCTTCCTTCCTCGTGCGTCCATATCTGCATCGTTCATGTCAGTCGTCCATGTGTGACGCGACGCTAGCGATGCTCTGGTGGTGGGGTGTGTGTAACTGTGTGCGTGTAGGAACAGTAGGAGGTAGGAGAGAAACGACGAACAGAAGAACTTGTTATCGTGGTCAAGTGTTAGTTGTGAATTGTATACTGAGGTAGAAGCTGTGGGCAGTGGGCACACGCGTTTAGTGCAGTTTTATATTTGGTGAAAGATTGTTTTTTTGTTTTTTTTTCTTTACAAAAGAATCACAACAAAATCTCGTGGAGGTCGAGTGTCAAACATTGGTTCGAAGAAGAGTAAACTGTGTCAAATGTCACTCAGTGGTTTCGTCGAGTTTTTTCAAAAGGGAAAGGTTTGTTTTCCGTCTCCATATCTCACCCTATATAATACTCGAGGGTGGTAAGGGTCATAACCTGGGGTGGCAGCGTTTATTGGTTTTGGGTGGTTTTTAATCTTCGTTTACGCACCAGTTTTCACTTTTTATTTGATTTATTTTTCACTTTCACTTGAGGACAGTGGTTTTTTGCAATTGCCGAAAATTGCCCAGATTGAATGATAATATCGCTGTTTTGCATTTTTGTCAGACCTTTCGCCCAAAGAAGAAGCTGGCCCAAGGTACCATGAGGTACTCGCTTTACAAACAAGCCCAGGCGTCTCTCAATTCTGGAATAAATTTGCGCAACGTCGTGAAATTGCCACCGGGAGAAGATCTGAACGACTGGATCGCGGTACACGGTGAGTTTTTCACTTTTCAAGCCCACCTACACAATCAGTTAGTTTCCTCGTATTGAAATTTAACTAGACAGTTAATGAGTTTACCGATAAAACGTGGCAATAAAGCGTATCTGTTTTGTTCCGAGTGAAAGATTTACGAGAGACCAAAAAAGTTTCTACAGGGAATAAGTACAGTCTACCGTAATTATTTGCCGCGTGGTGTTTTTCCCCTTCGCGAGTTGATGGCATTAATTTTAGAATCCAGGTCCCCCAGCCCTTGCAACATTTTTAACATTGTTATGCAACTGACCATCCATCGCGTTGAATTCTTTTATAAACATTTTACTTGTTGAATAAAAACTTGAGATTTTTCAGCGCGCACACACTTATCAACTCTAACGTGACGATAATGAGTTCAAACATAGATAAATGAAACAGTGCAGTGGCGTGATTTTTTTTCCTCTTTGTTTAACTTTACGCCTTATTTAGTTAACGACACAGCGCATTGTGTTTATACACTCACTTGTATTGCTTGCAGTTGTGGATTTCTTCAATAGAATTAATCTCATTTATGGTACAATATGTGAGTTTTGTGACTCAACTTCCTGTCCAACAATGAGCGGTGGTTCCCGCTTTGAATACTTATGGGCAGACGGTGACAAGTATAAGAAACCAACGGCACTGTCCGCACCGCAGTACGTGTCTTTATTAATGGATTGGGTCGAGACTCAAATTAACAACGAGGCTCTCTTCCCCGTGTCAACAGGTAAATACTTATCCCTACAGTACTATTATTACTAGTTGAAATTGTTTATTTCTATTATTTTTTTTTTTTAACTAAATTTTATTATTTGCAGATGTTCCGTTTCCCAAGACTTTTATACCGCTATGTCGAAAAATACTGACACGATTGTTCAGAGTGTTTGTTCATGTCTATATTCATCATTTCGACAGAATAATACTCATTGGAGCCGAACCTCACGTCAACACGTGTTATAAACACTTTTACTATTTCATCACGGAATTTAATTTAATAAGTCATAAGGAATTGGAGCCACTAGCCGAAATGACCCAAAAAGTGTGTAAAGACGCGGTACCATCGAAATCGAGAAGATAGTCGTTTCGCTTGCATTTCTCTGATGCGTCTCGTTGATAGATAGGATAGATAATTGATATCGAATCTCTCTTACAAATGTACATAGATGCGAGCATTTACAAATTTATTGACTGCCGTAGGATTTGTTGTTTTGTTACCTGTATAAGGTTTGGCAATTTTTTTCAACGTTATTTACAAGTATTTTTTTTAGATCTATTTGTAAATTTTTGATATTAGATACTACTAGATATTAGGTATTACTATCTAGTCAGTATTATCTTACAGTTAGTTCTATTGGGCATTGTATGAGACAAATAATTTTAAGAATGAGAATGTAATAAAATTTTTTGCAATTAATAACAAAAAATGACTTTATTGAACATCAGTTAAGAGCAACGTTGTTTTTTATTTTCATTAACTTGAGATTATTTACAAGATTAACAGTGGAAAAAAATTATGATTTTCATTATTGATTTATATCGACGTCGTAGTACATTGTTGCACGTTCGATAATTTTTATACTCGACTATTTTTTTTTAAATCACGCGATACGATAAAACTAGGGCGTAGTTGCAGAATCGATTGTTAAATTAACGCTTTATAAATTAAATTACTACTTAAATAATTCAATTTTCACTGTCTTAATCGAATACGTCTATAACAAATGGTAATGGTTGAGCAATTTTCACAAAGATGCATTTAATATCTCAGCCAGTACATTTGACTTCTGATAACGTTGTAATCGGTCAAGTTCTCAATTGGACCAACTCCTGCAACAACCGGGCAATGATCGTAAATGTATTTCATACCTGCCTCTTGAACAGTTTTAGCCGTAACGCTCTGAAAATAAAGATTTTTATAAACATAATGCAAACACGTAAATTAGGGTGGACATAGACATTTGATGAAACTTACGTCTATTCTGGCCTCGAGCTCGTGAAGGGGAATTCGTCGGTTGTAACAGAGCATCTGTCTGCCAACATCCTCGCAGATGGCGGTGGTACCGTCAAGTTGAAGTAACATATTCGTCTTCAGGATGTTCTTTGCTCTCCTGACTTCCTTCTCAGTGAGTGACGTGCAAATTCTCATCCATTCCTGTTGGATGTTCCAGACCATATCCTCGCACTGTAGTGGCTCGCAAACAAAGTACACGCCCCACAATCCGGTATCCTAACAAGAAATGAAAAACAATAATTTAAAGCAGGAAATTTTTTTACTTCTCAACCAATAAAAAGAAATTATTCATTGTTACCTTGTAACACGTGTTGAAGCTTTGGAAGCTGTGACAGAGCTCACCAGATGCGGCGATTCTGGCGAGATTCGTGGCGTTGTTGGAACCACCACCCTGACTCCGATCCCAAGCTCCCATCAGGGTATTGGCTACCATGAGGGGAATGTTGTCGGCTTCGCACCAGCCGGCACCTGTTGATTAATGTATTAAATAAGCTTCATACACTCAGCATCTACTACTCTGCTAGGCCACGTTTGTTCCATTACCTTCGATGGCTAGGGCAATGTGGGCGAGGGGCATCGAGTCGTCGCGAACACGTATTTCCGAACCTGTGTAGCGGCAAGGCAAGTTGACTGGTGGGATCTCATCATAAACGGGTCCAGTCATTTTGCCAAAGTGTTGCTCGGCCAGCTGAGTGAGTTGCTCGTGGCAGACACCACCGGCTCCAGCAAGGACAAATCTGGGAGGGCCGTAATTGGTCTTCAGGTAGTGGAGAAGATCCTTTTTGGAGATGGTTTTGATGTTCTCAGTAGGTCCAAGAATTGTTCTGCCAAGAGATGTTCCCTGATAGGCTGTGGCGTGCAAATGGTCAAACACCACCTCCTGCAAATTGGTTTCGACTTCTTGCATCTCTCTGAGGATGACACCTCTCTCCCTCTCGATTTCACTCTCTCCAAGCTTGGAATTCTGAATGATGTCACTAAGGATTTCCACAGCTTTGGGCACATCCTGTGTCAAGCATTTGGCATAGAAGACCGTCTGCTCCCGACTTGTGTAGGCATTCAAGTGAGCACCCATGTTTTCAATCTCCAGCTCGAGATCGGTTTGGGACCTCTTGGCTGTGCCCTGGATTAACAATAATTAAGTCTCTAGTACAAAGAAATTCATTGCTTTGCGAGAAAACACTCTTTGTTATCCCACAGAGATCAAAGTAAACAAACAGCTACATACCTTGAAAGCCATGTGCTCCATAAAATGAGCCACTCCGTTATTCTCATCCGTTTCATATCGACTTCCAGCATCAATCCACAAACCAACGGTTGCTGTTGCAGCACCGCTGTCTTCGCTAGCCACTCTCATGCCATTGTCGAGGACTGACACTCTGGTTGGCGGCTGGTTGATCAGTGCCTCTTTGAGACTCGGCGAACCTAAGGTCGATCGCCATTGCTTGGATACCTGCAGAATCGAATGACAAAAGTTAGTCCCAAGAAACTCTGCAGAGGAGAGGGCTGTAGGTTAGGGTAGACGGGGCTGCCAAGGTAGCTTCCAAGGTCGTCGCTGACGCACGACAAGACCCAGGACAAAGTGCCCAACGCACATCAATGTAAATAAAATGCCAAAAACCGGTAAATCGTGCAAAATCTGAGCTACTGTGCGACATTACGTAAGGAAGGCTGCCGTCAAATAGACCCTGTTGACGGACCACCCTTAGCCCCAGATTAGCCCCCGTCTATGTCCTTTAGATAACCCAGAACACAAGGTGCACCGAATCAATTGACTCACCATACAGTATCCATTCCTGTCGGCGATTTTCCGCAGGGCGGAGTTGATTCTCAGCAGACGGATCGCCATTTTCGCCCGAGAAAAGAGTGTCACTCACACAACGCGCGCCGACACACAACAACGTGCATATATGTTATGTGTGATAAATTGATAAAGTGACCGTCGCCGAACGAATTGAGACTTGAGACCGTCAGTGCTCAACTGGTCAGTGCCCAGTCAGCGAGTCAGCTGTTGATTGCTCATTGCTGTTCTGCACCCCCTCTCCCCCAGCCCCCAAGAAAGTATTGAAAAAAAAAAAAAAAAAAAATACAGTTAGAAAGAACAAAAAATGCACCCTCTGATTACACAGTTTGTTTAAATTGAACCCTCATAAATTTTGTAGAAAAAAGTTATTAACAGTTGCCAAGTTGTCTTGTTTTAAACCTCCGATATCTTTGGAAAACTGCAAAACGACTGCACTCAGTATATGTATACATACATACATATATATACATATATATGTATATATATATATTTGCGTGTTGCTTTCGCTCTGACGAATTTTTTTCATGTGAGTTTCACAGGGTCTTGTGCCAAAGCAGAAATTTTGTAGAAGTTTTATTCAATTGTGGGTTACAATCGTTGATTTGTTAAACTTTCTGTAAATGCTGCAGACTTGCGTCATCCATTGAAAGTATAGGTAAGTATATCCACACTAATTAACTATGTGGTGCAATAGTTGATTAAAAGTCCGGATATCTCCAAATTCTGCAATTGTTTATTAGCATATTCCGTTGGGTACGGACAAGTAGCCAACATGTCATCATCAGAAACTTTCAAAACACCTGTACCAGCTAACCTACTACCCGAATGCTGGAATCAAGACGAAAGAATGAAATCCTTGTATGCTCCATTCCGAAATCGAGCTGTCAATCCCGAGGATTGGAACTCCAAGTACAAGTTCTGGAACCAGTTTATCAAAACGTGGTCAAACTACTATGCCTGTTGTAGTTTCACTTTGACAGATTTGAATACTAATTTCAAGAGAAATGGGTGCAGTGCACTCTGTTTGTCCACAGTTTTGCAGGAGCTGTACAGGTGAGCTGATTCATTATTTTATATGCTTTGTAAAATCCACTCATGAATCACAAGGTAAACTTTGTAATCGTCATTTAGAAACGGGGAAGTGATCTTGGAGTCGGATTTTTTGAAAGAGCCGAGCAATTCATGGGCTGGCTGGACTGTTGACATGCTTGTGAGGAAACCAATATCATGGTCTTTCTCTAAATTAGTAAACTACATGACCGAACCCGTCATTGATCCAGGGACCAAGTACGTTCACCTTGCAACTGTTAAGGAACTGGCAGAAGTAGTGCTGTCGACAATTGACAACAAAAAGGAAAATACACTCCAGCCGCTGTCAGAGCTGCTGAAAAATTGTCGAGAAAAAAGTGGTAATAACAAAATCACAGAGAACAACCTCAAGCTGGCTCTCATTTGGCTGAGAAACACAAAAAGAGCTACGTTTCGAGATTGCCAGGATGATGACAAAAATGAAATGCTTGTCAAGATTGCCCATAAAAATGTAGAACAAATAACAGATATCGACGAAGGTATACACAAACTACATCAACAGGAACTTATGCTCATAAAAAATGTCGAACAATTGGAAAGGGAAAGAAATGAGGTTATTGAAAAGGCAAAATCATCATTGGCTGGTGGACTGAAACAGGTGGCTAAAAGTTTCTTGCGGAAGAAGCACGAGCTTGACAAGTGTCTTGAGAAAAGAAGCAATGCTTTGCACAACGTTCAGAGGCTTCTCGTGAGAATCAATGATGCCAGGTATGATACTGACACTCTGGCTGCTTACAAGGCTGGATGCAACGCTCTGAAGAAGTTTGAAGATACCGGCTTGACTGAAGATAATGTTGTTGACACCATGGATAATATGGCAGAGGTAATGAATTGTTCAATTTTGTTTTTTCTCATCTTTGTTACAGAAATTGAATTATAATTCATTTTACCTTTTAGGTTCTCGACGAATTGAAAGAAGTGCAGAGTGTCATGGCTCAACCCATCAGTACTACTTCAGAATCCGATTCAGAGTTGGAAAAAGAATTAGCCGACATATTGGCTTTAGACGACAACAACGACTTCGAAAAGAGTTTTGATAAAACGTTCGACTCTGCACAATTACCAAATTTGTCGGCTTTAGGTTTACAAGGTAAACCATATATAATTAATACAATGATGACACATGCTTTTTTGACGAGCAAAGTTTAAAAAAAATCTTTGTATTATTTTACAGATGTATCTTTGCCGAAAAATACATTCACAAAAGAACTGCATCCGTCACAAACGTAATTCATTGGGGATTGAGGAAAAACATCGTCAAGGTAAATAAAACATAAAACGTCAGACATTCAACTTTCAAGTCATTTTATTGATTGAAAATCGAAAGCAAAACATTGTCAGTCTTCATGTTTTCTCCGTAAACTAAAAAGTAATCTCATTCCATCGAAAAAATTAACTTTATTCGGAACGATCATTAGCTTTGGATTGCCTCAGACTTTTAATAAAATCAAACATCAAAGATTGTCCATCTCGAAATTTTTCAGCGAATCTTAACGATACGAAAAAAGCACACCCAAGAATCCACCATCAAATGATCTCGTTGGCAGGCCTCATCACGTTGCGACACAAGCACACTGTGTTCACAAGCAGCTCTTCATCGGCTTCTTGGTTTCGACGCGCAGTATCATATCCTGTATCCACTCCATGTGACTCGACACTCGAGTATACAGCGAGTACGCGTAACTGTCGCAGGTTCGCACAGCTCCGATCTTCGTCGCGCCAATGCCGACGCTCACGATGCCACGCAAATACCACTTGTTGTCCGTCTTGAATACGAGGCCACCCCCGCTGTCTCCATCGCACACCGACGAGCCTGTAAATAAACGGAGGATCACGTTGTTTGTTTGTATAATGGAATATTACTCCTGTATAGCTACGATTTATTAAAATTTTAAATTTTATATGCTTAAAAAAGAAAAAAAAAAAAAAAAAACTATTTGCAATTATTTATTTTGCACACACTCACCGTTCGAGTACCCGGCGCAGAACTTGTCGATGGTTATGTACTTGACACTGTCAGACGCGAGACTGCTCGACTTGCACTTGTTCAACGGGATATACGGCACGGATATCGTCTGGAGGATGAAGCTCGAGTCGCCCATGGCAGTCCTACCGAAGCCGGCTACTTTACCAAAGTTTCCAGCTTCTAAGGCAGCTTGGTCCCCGACTACACTTACGTCGAGACAAACCGGCATTATGATTGAACTGAAAACAAAGGGCTTGTCGACCTCTAGTATGGCGATGTCGCTCGCGTAGTTGCCCTCGAGGCCCAGATAATTGCACACGGCGTATATGTTTTTCACCTAACGAGAAAGCATGTGGCGTTACGAAGGAAAAATCCAGAATTTGGGGATGTGATGATATACGTAAGAGCTGATTACCGCGGCCTTCTTAACCGTGACTGGATCGTGCAGCTCAAAGTCGTAGTCCCTGAACACGTTGCCCGCCGCAACGAAATACTTGGACGGCGAGTCAACGGTTTTTCTCACCTCGTCGAAGATGCAATGGGCCGCGGTGACGAGCAGATTCTCGCGAATGATCGTCGCACCGCAGATGAACTGTTTCTCGGTGTTTTTGGCCTTGTAGAGGGTGGCGTGCCAAGGGAACTCGGCGACGTCAGCGGTCGTGCCGTTAACGATCAACGGTTTGCCGCTCACTTTCGACGGTACCCCGCAGACTGTTGAAAACCATCGAAACAAAGAAAAATCAAACTACTTATTTTTCACGCAATTTTTCACCCACACGCGTATACGTACCCGAGACGCACTTCATGGGCTTGGGCTCCCATTCTCCCGCAGAGTTGCACTTGACGTTGTCTCGCCTCGTGAGATCCGTAGTCTCGGGCAGATAGCTGTTTCGGCAGTTGAGCTCCGCTATCGTCCTAATGGGCGCGGGATTTTCGCAGGACACCCACTCGTTTTCGAACTTACACCTGGCTTCCAACGCCGCGGAACTGAGGGCCGGGCACTTGATCATCTCGCACTTGGGAATGGTCGACCACCTGCCCTGCAGTCCACAAAAGACATCCTTCGTCCCGTTGAGCTTGTACCCGGCTTTGCACCGGAACACCAACTGAGTACCGGGATCGAGTTGTTTGACTCCCTCTCGAAGAGAGCACTCGGTGCCCTTGGGACAGAGACTGCCCTCCAGCTTCCATTCACCATGCTCGGGCTGGTCGGGTATGTTGCAAAGTTCCTTTGGCGGCGACGTTGGTCTCGGTGTCACCACATCAATGGGCCGCTCGGTTTTGCCCTTCTGGTCTTCATCTTTCCCATTGCTGTTGCCGTTGTTTCCCTGCTTCGATCGGCCGCACAGCTCGGCGTCCTCGTCCGAACCATCCGCGCAATTGATGACGTTGTTGCACTTGAGATTGCCGTCTATGCAGGCACCGTATCGACACTTGAACGTATAACCCGGGCAGCTGTAACAACAATGAGTACTTATTTGGTTCATTTATGATCGTTCGCGTGTGCCGTTTTTAAACGATGCACTTTTTTACGCGTGTAAAAAAAAAAAAAAAACGATCTTTTGAATTTTGACTGTTGTTTCATACGTGTATTGTGCACACGGTAAATGCACATAAGCCCCGAAAGTCTGTACTTGAAAACGAAAATAAAAACCCTCTGTGTAGTTGATCGGTATAAGAATGGAAATCGAGGGAAAAAACCCGAGAAGCTGAGTAAAAGATTTCTCACACGAAATCGCTGCAGGCCTCGACGGTCTCGTCGGACCTGTCCCTGCAGTTGACGGTGCCGTCGCATAGCTCGGTCCTGGCGATGCATTGGCCACTCTTGCACCTGAACTGGTTGCTCTTGCAGCCGCCGTCGATGGCGCCCGAGCTCGGAGCGATCTTTTGACAGTCGAGCTCGTCGCTGCCGTCGGCGCACTCGTTCCGACCGTTGCACCGCGTGTTACCATCCACGCACGCACCGTAACTGCAACGGAAGTTGCGAGAACTGCAGGGCGGCGAGTTTTGGCACTCCTGGGTGGTTTCGTCCGAGCCGTCGTTGCAGTCGGTCACCCCGTCGCACACGCGGTCGTTTGCTATGCACTGGCCACTCGTGCAGCGAAACTGCCGGGCGCTTTTTTTTTTTTTTTTTTTGAACCATGGAATCATTGTTACAGTTTGCACGTTGTTATATAGGTACCTTTTTTTTTTTAGATAATTCGTGGTACGGGCTCTTACCTGCATTTGGCTTGTAAATTTTGGCCCCGAGATTGTTGGCTCCTGACGCCCACTGCGGGGAAACAACGTTATACATTTATATAGATCGTGTAAGACCAGCAGATTTTTGCGCGAGCATAAGACAATTTTCATCATCATTAATTGTATTGCATTCTTCGCGAGATTTGAGAAATTACGCATTAATAGTCCAAGGCGACACGCGCATTCAGAGTCTAAATCGCGGCTTATCGGGGTGACCCTCGATCGACCCCGCTATCGATTTTTTTAAAACTTTTCAATACATCGAAAATCTTTGTAACGGAAAAATAATTAAAAAAACAAAAAAAAAGTATTTAAAAAATGAAATCGACCATACGCTTTGTGACTTTGAGGTATGTACCAGAACTCATCCATGTTTGCTTAAACTTCACGGTGAAACAATCTCACGTACATCCGAATAATGTACAAGCACACTTGTGATGAACGCAAAATTCAATCGTTATCGAATTACTTACGCAAAATTAAACTGATTTGTGCAAATTATTGATTCACATAACAGTTGTGCTAACATATACTCTAAAAGAATATCATACACCCGAGGATAATGTATACGCGTGCGACGATTACTTTATCGCGTCTTTGGATCGATGAAAGAATCTTTTTTTTTTTTTTTATGTAACAAATGTATCATAGCGTACACGGTATATTTCCACATTGCAAAAACCGAAAATTCTCGTTTACAGGCAGATACCGTTGTTTACCACGTGGAATGTGCCTCCAACGGGGGATTTCCTCGACGATGTGTGTAATCTGCGACCACTATAATCGCACATACGCAATATAACCGAGCGAATGTGTCTCGCGAGAGATCTTACACTTACTTAGTCATTAGACCGTGTGATCAATATGTCACTGAATATTTTTGACGCCCCTCTCGCGATTTTCCATCATTGTCCTTCGATCTGACTGACATTGAAATGAAACAGTGTTTTTTTTTCCCCCTCAAGTTTCCTCGTTTACGTAAACAACGTTTGATGCAAGTACAGATCGATAGTCGTGCGAAATCGATGATGCGTTACCGCGTGTTAACGACGCATATCGGTACCCAATAATCATACCGATGGTATACGCGTATAATCGGTATTAAGAGCTTCGGGGAAAAAACTAGGGAGATGTGTGTTAAAAGTGAAATTGGCGACTAACCGAGTAGCGTTAGAAAAATCAGGGCGAGCCAGCAGCAGTTGCGCGCCATACCGCAGTTTATTTGACTTCCTTCCTTCCTTACTTCCAAACGACACCTCTTACACGCCACTTCAGCAGCGCGTGCCACCCGAAGACTTTGATCAAGCGCGCACTTTCCCACGTCGGCCTCGGTAAACTCACTGTGCGCGCAATCGGCCGTGGCTCTGCATATCCGCGAGAGGAAAGAGATATATCTCCGCCCGGGAAGAGTAGAGGAGAGCTCTGGCGGCGCGTTTTTTTTTTTTTCGCACTACCGATCAGCGCCGATAACGAGCGAAAGTTTTTTTTGGGTTGATATTATATACGTATGTTTGGATTTTTTGTATCGCTATTCGTACAGAAATTTGTTGTCTTTGAAAGTATAAGAGAAAGGAGCACTCGAGGAAAGAATAAAATTTATCTATGTTTTTTAGAGAAACGTTTTTTTGGGGCGAAATTTGACCGATCGTGTGGAGGAAACATTTTTGCGTTTACTTAATTTTTGTTGGATAAACAGTGAACTTCCCTTATTGTTTCCTCGTTTGATTTGTAAGCGCGTGACGCAAAATTTTTGTTTCACATCAGTTCAAATGAACGAGATCTTGCTATAAATGAAATCACAATGATTTTTAATGGTAAGAGTCTATATGTTTTGGTGAAAACATTGTTATACGCCCTGATGAATGTATAATTATATATATATTTTTTTTTCTCGGTGTGTAAAAAAAAAACATCGGTAGACAAAAACAACTATAACTTATTAATCATCTAATGGGCCTTCTTCTTTTTCTTCCTTGTTCTCCGCTTTCGACTCGTCCCACAGTCCATAATCTGACGTGCTTAGTTGTGCCAACCATGAAAGCATTCTGGAAAAAAGTTTTCGCAATTTTAATGAAAACCTAGATCAACAACACTTGACTGCTGATAAAAGGTAGTTGAACAAACGGAAACTTACGACTTTTCATTGATTTCTGTATCAATAACGTCCTTTAAAATATAATTCTTCTCAAAGTCTTGGATTTCTTCTTCACAATCGGCCCAATCCAGCCTCTCGTGGAGACCGTCTTTGCCATATCTTTCATTGTAATAATCATAATGTACCTGGAGATAATCAAATATTTTGTACATACCATTTGTGTTATGATAAGAGTTGAATTTCGAGATTCAGGAATCCTGTACTTACAACATTCAACATCAGTCCTAAGCTTGGAGCTCTGGAGATGATATATTTTGGAGTATTAAAAGATTGATTGAAATCTTCTTCTGTCGCGATATTTCTCATGACTGCAATGACCATGGATACCATTTTTCTAATTTGATGCATCATAAAACTTTGGCCTTTGATTTTTAAAGTCATAAACTCCATGTCGTTAACAATAACAGGCTTTTCTGCTTCTAAATTCATAATGTAACGTCTTGCTCTTGGATCTAACGGTAATCTGTAAATCATTTAAAAAAATTTATTACTTTTAATACACAAGATTACCCAGCAATTATGTTTAACTTACATTTTTGTCGTGTAATTGTGAAAGTTTTTCGTTCCTTTGAACTTCTGCAGTAATACAGATACTTGTTCCTGTTTGTCTTTTGGTAATCTATACTCGTGAAATGGTTTTCCATCAATGAGAGACAGTGCTTCCATCCTCTCAGCTATTCTTTCCTCCATGCTTTCATGAGTTTTATTAAAAAGTTCCAAATTTTCTGGTGCAAATGCATAAGTTGGCAATGTGTAAGAATACGTACGTGCATTGCACTTTGATTTACAATTAAATCCTTTAGTTACTCTTTTTATAGAAAATACCTTGATATTTTTGGGCAAATGTTCGTTTATACTGTCTTTAGATGGATTTTCAGCTGAAATGTACAAACATAGTGAGAGTGATGATTTTTTCTTGATGGAAAATAGTACCATACTACAATTACAAAATGTACCCCAACTCACGTAATTTAAGACTAACAACTTGTCTGACAGCAGACACTCCCTTGTCCGTCCTAGCTGCTCTTTGAAAATTTATATTTTGAATAACTTCAACAGCTTCGGAAGTAATCAGATTGGCTTTATACATTGCTTTTATCAACTGTTCTTCGATAGTGTCAATTTTCGGATTCCTTTGCATTCCATAATAATCTTTACCAAGATATCCAAGCATCATTGCAAAGTTTCTCCTTTTTATCCTGACAAAAGGCACAGTTTCATTTTCTGTTTTCTGTTTTTTTGCTTCACCATTGCTTTCATTTTCTAAAGGTCTTTTTTCTGCTTGACTCGAATCTTGAGAAGCTTCGTTTGTTTCTGTCATTGTATCCAACTTAGTGACTAGTGTGCTAGTTAAATTTTTACCTATAATCAAAAAACGATAGAATACATAAATTAATAAACATGTTGGGAGTTTTTAACCATATATTTTATTATTATTAACAATCGTGTGTAATAAGTCAACTTATGAATTTTTAGTATATATTTTTTTTGAAAAAAATAGACGTAAGTAATGGCACGAAACTATCATTTAATGTGAAATAAACATTGCAATGATAAATAAGATATACACATGTTTAACACAGGTTAGAAAAATTTTTAAAGTGAAGCAAATTTTACTTACAAATTGAAAAAACGCTACTAAAAAGTTCCTGAGGTTTGCCTAAACGTAGCATTTAATTAGAAAATATTTACAGCCTAAACATTTAAATTCAACACTATGTATACACGAAAGACGGATTATTTATGTGTACACCGCATAATGTGTATATCTCACAAAAAAATATCAAATCGCAGACGACGACATAATGGGACTAACCTCACCTTCAACAAAAAAAGAACATGATTCGTGTATAATTTATTAAATTTTCATTCTTTATGAAACAAAAAACCACAATTAATCAAATTAAAGTGACAAAAAAACACGAGAAATACAACTTAAGTAAAAACGTTCTAAAAAATAAAAAAATAAAAACACTTAATACCATGCAAATTGCAATTTCAAACAATCGATCCAACGTTCATATTTCGCGGGTGTAGTCTCTCTGTACACATATAACATACATATGTATATATATGTATGTATATATATACTTAGTGTGCTCGCACTTTGCTGTTGTTGGATGCCGAAAAAGATCGGTGCTTCTTTTATGTGTCGGTTTAACAATTCCTGAAAAGATTTCTGAATCATGGCTTCTGAACGTTACAGTTTTTCGCTCACGACTTTCAGGTAATTACATTCTTTCTTCTTGTGGTGTTTTCATATTTTATTCAGTGTTTGCAAAGATGATTTAGCAAGGAATTGAAAACGGAGTCATTGTCAACATAACCTAGAGCCTAGAATGACAATCACTTTTATTAATTTGCAATTAGGCATTATTTTATATAATATTAGTCGTCGAGTTGGTATTTTGCAAATATTTGACTTGATTATTATTTGTTCGTTTGAAGTTTATTTCAATAGCTTATTCTATTTTGGTTACAAGTAGAGAGGCAAAAACTTCTGGTGCCGTTTAAATTTAAATGACGACTTGATTTAATGCCATGTAGCAGCACATTAACTTTTATAATGTTAATTTAACGGCAATGATTCTCTTAACTCTAACAACTGGAAATCAATTTCCGCTGACTAGACGTTTAAAAGTCAACATTATTCTTAAAAATCGCTGAAAGTAAACTATTTCTACTTTTTTTAGTCCTTCTGGAAAGCTTGTACAGATTGAATATGCTCTGGCAGCGGTGGCAGCAGGTGCACCTAGTGTAGGAATCAAGGCTGCAAATGGTGTTGTGCTTGCGACAGAGAACAAACACAAATCGATTCTATATGATGAGCACAGTGTGTCGAAAGTTGAAATGATCACAAGATACATTGGCATGGTTTACAGTGGAATGGGTCCTGACTACAGACTGCTAGTCAAGCAGGCACGTAAAATGGCCCAGCAATACTATCTGGTTTACAAAGAGGAAATTCCCACTGCCCAGCTTGTACATCGTGTTGCTATGTTGATGCAAGAGTATACTCAGTCTGGGTGAGGATCTGTTAAATTTTAAAAACTGCTATTCCACTCAATTGTTTATTTATTTATTTTTAACTTTGAACAACGTATTTTGATTTGATCAAAAGTGGCGTGAGACCGTTTGGAGTGTCTCTGTTGGTTTGTGGATGGGACAAGGGAAAGCCCCACCTGTTCCAGTGTGATCCATCTGGTGCCTACTTTGCCTGGAAAGCCACTGCAATGGGCAAGAATTACGTGAATGGCAAAACATTCTTGGAAAAGCGATACAGTGAAGATCTTGAACTGGATGATGCCGTCCACACTGCTATTTTGACCTTGAAGGAAGGCTTTGAGGGACAGATGACAGAAAATAATATTGAAGTCGGTATTTGTGATGCCAATGGTTTTAGAAGGCTGGACCCCTCGAACGTCAAAGACTACCTTGCCAATATTCCCTAATTTAATAACTATATTTTTGATATTTATAACGTTTTCACGGTTGTATGCATTCGATGAAACACATAATTGAAAATTTAAAAAATAAATACTGTTTCTTTTATATTCTAAGAATATCAACTATATTCAATTGTTTCTAGTGCCACGTTATTTGATTGGGTTAATAATAAGAGTTTTTTATTTGCTTCAATTTTTCTCTTGTTTATAATAATTTAAGTTAATTTTATTTATCATTTTTGTTTCTTCTTACAACTTGCAAATTATAAAATATCACACCGTAGTTCAATGACTATTATCTTGCATTAACGAAGATGTGAGTTTTTTTCGTAAATTTTTTAAACTTTTTTTATCAAAACCAAATATCACAAACACACTTGAAGTAAGAACCCTCGATCGTCAAAAGACAAACATGAGGTTCAAGGCCATACAGTGTTCTCGATCCAGTCCAAGTAGTGGTATACTTTTGAATAGACACCTGGTATCACGCTGCCACAAAGTTTTCCAAAGGAAGTGACCCCAACGATGTCGTACATGCATTCTTCGGAGTTACTGTAGACCATCAGTGGACCACCGCTGTCACCCTATATGCCAAAAAAGAGGATGCATGAACTCAAGTATTACAAACAAAAAAAAAAAAAGGTTAAATATCGTTTGAATACCTGACAAGTATCCTTGCCATCTTCCCCGGCACACAACTGTGATTCAGCACTTAGGCCCTTAGGAAGTTTGTTTCCCTCGTTTGCGAAAAGCCCCTTGCAGGTATCAAACGCCACAATGGGTAATGTGACTTTCAATAGATCGGGGGATCCTTTCTCGTCAACTAGGAGTTTTAAAAAATTTGTTATTCTTTGCTCTCCGTATTTTTTTTTCCGTTGTCAATACGTTGTAAAAGAAAAATGTAATTATTTTAGAACGCAGTACAATTCCAGCGATTTTAATACGATAAAATGTGACAGATGCAACATATGTGATTCGACAAAAACACTCACACCAGTCGACGATGCCCCAGCCTGCAACGACCGTCTTCTCGCCGGTTTGGATGTTGGGGTTGAGGGACAGACATGCTGGCCTCACGTAGGCGTCAAACGTCACTGGCCTGTCCATCTTGAGGAGGGCGATGTCGTTGTACTGTGCCGGTTTTTTGTAATCGGGATGCCTGACGCGTTCAATAACACGACGGTCCTGAGGTCTTGCATCGTCCTTTTTGCTCTCAAGATTGAGGTCGCCCACGCGAATGTGCTCAGCGTATCCCCTGAAAAAAAAAACCAAATTAGTTACTCAGTGCCGTCCTATACTGGCTACTTATGTCTTAGTAATTTGATGCAAAATTTTTATTGTGAGAAATTGACCCTCTTACTCTAATTTTAAGTTGAACCCATCGAATAATGCCCTAACATCATTTCTTGTTATATTACCAATGCAAAAAGTGCAATTGCATATAGTATCGATTTCTTATGTCAAATATTATTCAAACAAATAATTAATTTCATATACAAGATAGGCTCAAGTTTAACATGCTATGCGTGCATTAGTGTATGCTTGTATGCACAAGTACGTGTAAGTATATGGACTAAGTATATCCAATTGGACTTAAAAAATAATGAAAACATACATCTTAATTTTCATACGACAGTCTGACGGTAATTTGATTTTTCGTACGTATAAGTTGACATTAATAGTCCATGGAGAATTGCAAAAAGTTCTGGGTGAAAAAATTTTTTTTTTTATTGCTATTACACAAAACAATAAATTTAAATAAAGATTTAGCCTCGGAAAGAAAGTTTTGAATATTAAAAAAATACAATTCTTATTTGTTTCGTATGTTTTCCTCTTTGTCATGTAACTTTGAATCAATGAAATTCTTTTTATGTCGATGAAAAAAGAAACCATCAAATCAAGTATGAGAAGCACTTGGCTATTGTTTTTATATGTTGACGTTTCTTCAATTAATCTCTGTCAAACTCATCAGAAGTTATACGTATTAAAATACTTTAATGTCAACATTGTTGCAGAGTCGATAAATCAATATTCTTAGAAAAGTTCAATAACAATATGTTATTGAATTGATTATTTATAAATCGCGATATCAGTTGTGTATTTTTCTATTGGTATCACCTCTAATTACTACTATACGGTATCACCTCTAATTACTACTATACGGTATAAATACCTGTTTTGCCAGGGAAACATTATATAGCAATTAGACTTTATCGCACACTAAAAACACATAGCTGATATTTTGCAATTTACTCAATCTGTTCTTATTTTAACTGTCGTTGTATTTTCTTAGTATAAAACAATCACCTCTAAAAAAAGCGCATGACTATTCAAAGACATACTCAATCATCTGATGAAGTCAGTGGAAACTGACCAAGTGTCAATAGAATGTACCAATAAAAAAGCTCTGATTTTTTTCCTTTTTCAACGAAGAAAACGTTACTTTTCTCACATTGTTGATTATCGTGTGTAGTCGAGAAAAATTGTTAAACGATTATTTGTATCATGTACATCTTTGTCCAGGATGCAATTCCGATTAACATTTACAGTCTAAATAGTAAAGAATTATTTAAACGAGCAATTCCTTGTCCGTTGTAGTGACAAGTTGACATATTTCAATGAAAACCTGGGTACTAAAAAATCATACATACATAAAAAAACACACACAATTTTTCTTACCATTACTTATTAAAAAAGAAAAAATCATCTCAACATTTTAGTTTCTAAAGAAAACATAAGAAAATATTTTAAAAATCAAGGTCCACGCATAGTCAAGAGTACAACAATTTTTGTAAGTTAGATAACTGTAAATTATTATTTTGTCACGAAAAAAAAAAAAAAAAAAAAAATAATAAAATTAATACAAATAATGTAGAAAAGTAAGATTCGCTATATTTACTTTGAAATAAATTCCATCCATCCTGCCTTAAACTATTTTTCAAATTGTTTCTCATTTTTAATTATTTCCCTTGTGCTGCCAAGGTAACTCGAGTTTCGTAGTTGAAAAATAATAGACCCTAAAGTACCGTTGAAAGTAAATTAGCTCACCATTGGAACGAGTAGGTGCAATGCGCCGCTGTAAGGACCCACAAGTCGGAGATAAGACTTCCACCGCAATTCCAGTAGATTTTGTTGTTCTTGGTGTAACCGATCGCCGCCATGTGCGGGAACTCCTTGGGCTCGGCTTTGGTGCCACCCACTATGAGTTTTTTCGATTTTATGGCGCACAGCGAGACGTTGACGTACATCCGATCGCCACCGGTTAGGACAGGTGGCTCTACGAGGGCGTACACCGATTTTGCGTACTCTTGGCACACTATAAAAAAAAAAAAAAAAAAAATCATGTTTGGATGATATATTTTTAAGAATAACTAAACGGTTTTTATCAACGCAAGGGTATATTCGCTCTTCCTCAACATCGGTCAAGTAATGATCATTTTTTATTCGAGATTGAATCATTACAAAATAGGGTTTAAAAAAACTAAAAAAATAAATAAATAAATGTAAGATGTTAAAAAAAAGTTTTTGTTTCGTTTTTAATAGTGAATTCGAGTATAATAATTTTTATCATGAAAAGTAAGTTACGAGGCAAAGTTTTACAACTGGGGCATCAACATTTTTTATGAATGTACTCGGACAAGTACTACTCGAGTATGTGCGTGGTAAATAAAACCTACACGAGCTGTACATTATACGCGCGCGAGATATAGCTTAAAAGAAAGAAAAAATAAAAAATAAAAAAAAAAAAAAAAAAAAAAAAAGCAAGGGCAATGAGAAAAAATGAAGTAATAAAGATAAAAAGTGAAAACGTCATAACTGCTTTGAGAACAGCCCGGATGACAAAGATTTTTCATCCAAATGATCGCTCGAGTCCTGTTGACTTACAACTTTTACATTGTTTACACTTTTGAAAATTTAATGAAAATCATGTCGCTTGTTTTCGCCTTGAAAACTTTTGCAAATTGTTCTGATACAATTGGCGGATACTTACATAGTGTCGCAAAAGGCTTGAAAATTGGTTGATCGACGAAAAAAATCTTCGAAAAAGTACGTAAGCGTAAATGCAAATTTGGAAATGTATATTTATAAATGTTCGAGTCATAAATCGATCGACAATCTCCAAATTCCTTAAATATGTCAATAACGGAAAAATAAAAGAAAATACTCCAAACAAGTTTTCATTTTTGGCTCGCTAGGTTTATCTCTACCTATTTATTTAGGATTTCAAAATTTAAACTTTTAGACGGACAAAGTTTAAGTGACAAGAAAGCCTAAGAAAATCGCAATATCTTAGGCCCAAAGTCAGCAAAATCAATGTAAATCACACGTAATAAAAGTGTGACCTTTGGCTTACATTCTAACCGAGGATTCAGATGCATTGGCCTACGAAGTACTTAAGATATTTTATAATATATTTTTGTGGGTCCAGGTGAAGCGTATACAAATATTGAAAATGCACTCTACCTTCAGCGGAATTATTTTTTATTTTTTTATTAAGCGCGACATGATAGTGTATATTACGACACGCTTACACCCACACGCTCAATTTTGGACAGTTCGAAAAACTCGCACGGAAATTTACCTAAGCTTTCTCAAACATGATTAATCTCACGGCTTGATGTAACGCGTTATATTTTAATATTCCTTTAATTTATAACATCCGATTGATAAAAACAACACTTTTTTTTTTTATTTATACGGTAAATGTTACCTCCCCCAAAGATAATTGAGTTGTTGTCCTTGTTTGCCCAACAATGACGTTCGTGATTCCTTTCGGAATGACATAACTGGTACAGTGGCAGTTTTTCAACGCAGATTGAATAATAATCATCGGATGTGCAAAATTACTTGTGAAAGGAAAAAGAAGAAAAAAAAAAATGTAACTTACTCTGCTGGGCGCGTCTAATTCTGTGATTCCACTTGAACGGCTTGTTGGTAGTCAAGTCCTCGTTACCACCCCATGCAGGCGTCGATTGTGTGGTGGATCTAGTTATGGTACTGCCACTGTTGGGGCAGCAAATTATGGGCATCCTGTCCTTGTAGCCACATACCGATTCGGGGCGTTTTCCCGCTATCAGTTCGTTGTAGACTGAGGTACACTTTGTCAGCAGCTGGCAGGTGCCCTGCTGATTTTTCAGGGAGCATTCAGAGCCTGTTGTTACAACGGAAATGGAAATGTTTAGAGTCAATGTTGCAGTGCATTCTTCGATCATTCGTGTCAATGAATTTTTTTTTTTTTTTTTTTTTATCAGTTAGAAATTTTTTAAGTGTATAATCAACGAAGTTTACTGTGTGAATCCAAATGTATCATTTTAATTTTGTAGATTCACAAAATCCATTACTTCAATGTTACACTCAAAATTTGGTGAAACATCTGAAAAATCTATCATAGTTTGCTCAATAAATAATAATGAACCATTAACATTTTAAAAAGTCAGACTTGGACACGAATACATTAAAAATTATTTTAAAACATTTTTGGCTAGTGTAACTTATTTTTTATGATGAAATTCTTTTTTTTTTTTATTTAATTTTTATAAGCTGTGGTCAACAAAATTTTTCTACCTAAAATAATACAATTACAGTATAGAAAAAAAAGTCAAATATCTAAAATTTATTGCATGTTTTTACTAGAAAAAAAGTTTTTCTCGGTATTGTATTGTAACTGATTATTTAGTGAAAGATGGTCTCACAATAAACACTGCATTGTATTTAGGAAAAAAAATTTCTTTTGAAGTTTAAAAAAAAATTGCAAGTCAGTAAACGTTAATGACAGAATTTTTTTACAGAACAGAATAAATTTGAAAAAAGGTTATTGCTTCGAATAGCTTTAGTTTCTTATTTAGAATAAAAAATATTTTTATTTGATTTGTGGTTTAATTGCAAGTAGAGAATTTGTAACTATTATTATTTTTTATGAAAAATTTAGAAATGCGTTACCTTCAGACTGTGCAATTACCAAATTTCGGTCCACCGTCGCTAACACCATCAAAATAATACACCACCACATGATTCTTTACTCTTAATAAAAAATAAAAAAAAAATAAAAAAAAAGAACGCACTTTCTAATATCAATAAAAGGATCCGTCGATACGAGGAACGAGGACTCCGCGTTACCAAAATCGCAACTGTTCTTATTTTAGTTTCGGCACCTGGTTTTTATGGTGCCTTCCCCTCCCATTAAAAGTTAAAAGATAGGAGTCACTCCCACTTGCGGGAGCTTTCCCACTTGATGCGTTTTTTTTATCAGAGTAATGCATAATACGTATTGTTTGCTTTTTCTTATATATGTTGTATTAGTAAATAAGACTCCAATAATTTGTGCTCATACAGATAACTCCGCGAAATCCTTTGTCAATAATAACATAAATTCCTTTGTATTTAAATTCATGATATAATATACGGCACAAGTTTTTTTTCTCACTCACTCTCGGGTATGTGCATTCGAATGCAAATATAAAAGTAATGTTGGTGAAAAAACATCGTCGAATCTGAAATTTTAATGAATCAATGGCAAAGAGAAAAATAACCCAAACAAATCGCCGGAACGTTGGGTCGAAAATTCACACACGCCCATTTTTTCACGCTAAAAATAAACATGACCATGACTCCTCTTTTTAAAAAAGACAAAAACTTACCGATTACCTGTCCAGCAACTAAAAAACACTCCGTTGCACAGAACAGGAGCATCAACCTGTAATTGAGTGACGACAGCATTTCAACGACCGATTTGTAACGACACCGATAATTTTAATGTTAAACTCACGGTACATACGCACTAACGATTATTTAACCACTTGTTTGTCTGATTGCTAGTGTGTGCCTACTATTACATGCACCGTCGCGCTGTTGTTTCTACCTGTGCGCCTAATATACTGTTTTGAAATTCCCCAGTATTCACTACACATAAAAATTATGACGATCTGCTCGCGAAACCAGGAAATCGGATGAAAAAAAAAAAAAAAAAAAAAAGATCGGCAACGATCCCTGTGACGCACGCGTTCGCTGAAATCCCTTGGATACTGCCGGTAGTCTGCCGATCGTCTTGGCCTCGGCTCTCTGCGCGTCCGTGGATTATGCACCTGCACCTCATACTCCGGTCTCTCTCGCTCCGCTGTTCCGATGCGTAGCGATGACTAGGAACTTGCTCTTCTTAATGGCTCATCTGTATGCACGTATACCGATTTATTGAGCCTGACTTGTCCGATCGGTAATCGTGGAAAAGCTTTACGTTGGTACACTATTAACCGGAAAATAATTCGTTCCCCGGGAAATTCAAATGCAGGTATTTACTTATAACATTAAAATATTAGTATCAATTTTAACGATGAAGTAACGATTTTACAATAACGTCTATGACTCAAACAACCACTTGGCTAACTTATAAATATTTATACTAAAATTATAAATTTTGTTTTACAAAAAATAGTTGAAGCATTTGAATTTCGCGGGGAACGAATTATTTTCCGGTTAGTGTACGTTTACTTATCGGTTTTCGATACTTGTCTATAAAAAAAAAAAAATTAAAGCTTTACGTAGGAGATGAACTAATATTCGTGGAATCGCGATACAATAAGGTATTTTTTTTTATGTTGCCATTTTGACCACAATTGACAGCAGTTCCATCGCGTACATGAACAATTCTACAAAAATCGTTTGTGGGTGAAATATTTTTTTTTTTTCATTTTACGTTTTATCAATTGATTTTTTTTTTTTTACGAAATATTGCGTGGTTAATTATTTTTGATTATATTTAGTCCAAACTAATAGATTCAAGATCTGCAGTGATGGCCAGGCGTGGATGACAATTGCATACGGGACATACCTGGTCAAAGTTGTATTTATTATTGGAAAAAAATTAGTTTTATTTGACAAAAAAAAATTGCTTCTTCAACTTAATGTAATTGCATTTATAGTAAAATAACGATTTTTTTAAATCTTAATGACAAGTACTTGAATTTAAATGAAAAAAAAAAAATTCCAACAAGCATAGATCGTATTGTAATTAAAATATGTCGAATACATAAAACAATACTTGTTTAATCTAAATACTTCATTCGAAATATAACATCTCAACTAAAATATTATAAATAGTAAAAACTTTCGATACAATTTATACTTGGTCAATGTATCTCAAATACATACGCATTTTAAAAATTTTATTTCAGATACAATAACTGGCAATAACATGTCATTGTATACTTTAACACATTTTCACCAATAGCCACAATATGTGAAACAATTTTTTAAACATTCCTTTGATTTCATCAATATTATCATTCAGGTATAAATATGATTTATATGACCAGAGTGTATCAAACCCTTAACAATGGCACACGTGTTCAAAAAACCGTCACATACATTTTAAGTAAAGAGATTGTCAAATGTAGCAAAGAAAATAGTCAATTTTTTTTTTCTTTTTCATTACAATCTCGTTCCACGAAAACACCTGAAGCAAACTTTCCGATCTTCAAACAAGTTTTAAGGTTCAAGGCCACACAGTGTCCTCGATCCAGTCCAAGTAGTGGTATACTTTCGTGTACACGCCAGGAATGACACTCCCACAAAGTTTTCCAAAGGAAGTGACCCCAACGATGTCGTACATGCATTTGTACGAGTCGCTCTTGACCATCAAAGGACCACCGCTGTCACCCTACAAGAAGTGCCAAAAAAAAGGGTCCCATAAAATTAAGTTGGTGTTGCGGAATAAAAACAAATGCTCCTCACCTGGCAGGCATCTTTCCCATCTTCCCCAGCGCACAATTGTGACTCGGAATTGATGCCTTTTGGAAGTCTGGCTGGCTCGTTCCCATAATATCCCTTGCAGGCGTCGTAAGACGCAACGGGTATATGCACCTTCATTAAGATGGGGGACCCTTCTTCGTTAGCTAATAATACAAATATATATATACATATTTAACAATTTATCAATCCTTACTCGTACAATCATCTCACTCATCCGACTATACTCACTCCAGTGGACGATACCCCAGCCGGCTACTGTCATCCTTTCGCCCGATTGGACGTCGGGGTTCAGGGATAGACAGGCCGGCCTCACGTAGGCGTCAAACGTCACTGGCCTGTCCATCTTGAAAAGAGCAATGTCGTTGTATTCTGCCGGTTTTTTGTAGCCGGGATGTCTGATGCGCTTAGAGACGCGTCGTTCCTGAGGTTTCGCGTCGTCACCCTCACTCGCCAGGTTTAGGTCACCCACGCGCACGTACTCGGCAAATCCCCTGGAACAATCGAAAAGTATTTCTCAGGCAATTAATGTGCAAGTATAAGAGATAAAACATCATTTTTTCGTACACGTTTGTTCCATGGGGTCATACGTTGTACAGTTACAGGAAAAAAAAGACTTTTTGTAGTTATTTTATTATCTACAATTATTTTTGCGGCATAGTAATCGAATGAAACTTTTAAAAAATCATTTGAAAAACCAATTTTCTCCCTATAACTTGAAGGACCAGTTTTTTGATGGATTAAACATAAATTATTTTAATGCTGTTAAACTGAACAGTAACAGGACAATATTAAATATTTTGAATCATTTGAGTCGATGAAAAATTCGTAAAACAAGCGAAATCGCATTAAAGTAAATTTTTCGTAGAGTGTCAAGTGATCTCAAATTGGAAAAAAAAAATTGTTTATCTCACCATTCGAACGAGTACGTGCAATGCGCCGCTGTAAGGACCCACAAGTCGGAGATGAGAGCACCGCCGCAATTCCAGCGGATCGGGTCGTTCTTCTCCTTGACGAAACCGATGGCAGCCATGTGCGGGAACTCCTTGGGCTCGGCTTCGTTGCCACCAACTATGCGCGTTGCCATTCTTACTCCGCACGCCGAGACGTTGACGTATGTCTGGATGCCGTCTCTAATGACCAGTTTTTGGGTGTACGCCAATTTCGAGTACTCTTGGCACACTAGAGGAGATTTAGAAAATTTTAAAGTAATATCAAAAAATCGTGATTGTTTTTGTCAAGCCTTTGTTAAATTTTGTGGTTACGGATCGTTTTTTTACTATTAGGACAGTCAAGGTGAAAAAGTCCTTATTTTACGGATTTATCCTTTTTTTAATAATAAATCATCAATATAAGTAGAAATTATTTGTAAAAAACGCTGTAGGTCGTGATGATAAAAGACAAAAGGATCGTTATTTGATTATATCAGAAATTATTTGTGTATGAAAAATGTAAAAAATAGATGATAAAGCCTTTCGATTCTCCACATGATTAAGAAAAATTTCTTTTTTTTTCCAATGCTAGTAGTGCGTAATAAATAATTAATTTTAATTGACGCGTGAATTTTGAGGTAAAATTAAAGTGACGGGTTACCATAATTTTTTATGAATGTAGCCAAGTAGCAGTACTATTTTTGCATATGAAAAATAAATGAATAATAATAATTTCATCGAATTTCAAGTTGCTTGTAAGGACAACGAGGAAAAATAACGTAACAAAGATAAGAAGTGAAAACGTCACTTCAGCATCGGGAACATCCCGGATGACGAATAGCTTTTCTCTGAAAAATAATCGCTCGAATGCCAGCGATTTAAAATCCTCACAACGTTTGCATTTTTGAAAACTTAATAAAAATCACTCCACCTGTATAATTACAAATATGTCATAAATCGGTCTGATTTAATAAAGAGCACAAAACATTTTAATAAATAATACAAAGTGTCATAAAAGGTTCGAAAATTGGTTGATTGCATTGATTGGCCCGAAATATCTTCAAAAAAGTACACAAGCATAAATGTAAATTTGGAAATATACATATAACAATATCCTATAAATTAATGATAACTGACTGACTAGAGAAAAATGTAAGCCCACACTTCAAGTCTGACTGAAGATTCAGACCCCAGAAAGAATCTCTTTTTTTTTTTTCTTTTTTTTTTCAATTACGCCTTCGATTTGTTGAATCAGATTGATGAAAACAGTGCGCTCTGCGTATGGCTCATTTTATTTGCCTAATATATTTCCTAAAGTTAATTGAGCTGTAGTACTTATTAAATTTACAGTATCGTTTGTGATTCCATCCGATACGACCAGACTTTGACAGAATCCCTTTTTTCTAACAAATATTGAGTTAATAACCGGATTTGCGAAAAAAAAAAAAAAAAATCTTACTCTGCTCGGAACGTCTCATATTAGGATCCCACTCGAACGGTCTGCCGGTGGTCGTGACCTCGTTGCTACCCTCCGTGGGTTTCGATGGGGTGGTGGGGCTAGCGGTGGTGGCGCCCTTGATTGGACAACAGACTATTGGGATCAACTTATCGAAGCCGCATACCACCTCGGGCCGCTTACCGGCTTTCAGGTCGTCCAAGGCTGGACCGCACTTTGTCAGCAGCTGACAAGATCCCCGCTGGGTCTTTATATGGCACTCGGAACCTGTTATTGGAGGAAATTTGGAGAGGTTTAAGAGTCGATACTTTTTATTGACTGGATGAAAAAAAAAAAAAAAAAAATGGTGATTCGAAAAGATGTGCTGTCTTTTTTCTTTTATAGGCGTGAAGAACGTCGTTTAACATTTTTACAGGATTAAAACGAATGTAGCCATTATGAATGATAAATTCATAAAATATACTCTTCAAATGTTAAATTTGTACTTCAACACATTTTTTTCTCTTTTTTTCTGCTTATAGCTACAATTCACTTGAGTGAGTAAGTTGTTGTTGCTACATACTTTAAATATGTTGTTTCAACATTTTCATTGCGTATATAATAAAGTATATATTAAAATCGGTTGAAACGACTAAATACATTCACGACTTTTCTATGTTTTGTTAAAACATGAGTACCAATTATATTTTAAATTTTACGTAGAATAGTTAAGCTTTTCATCAACCACTCGGTTAAAAGACAACCCAAATTTTTAAAACTTTCCATTAATTTTTTTTTCATCACTTTGTTTACCTGTAAAGTACATTAAGTTCAAACAAAAACTGAATGTTAATTCAATCTCTTTAAGTATATTGAAATAACACACTAAGATTTGAAGTATAAATGCTGTTAATGTCTCACTGAACATTTAATAAATAATCCGAATCCAAAAATGAATTCACGGTGAATTAATACTGAAAAAATGTGTAAAATTAATCGATTGGGAAAATGAGTTTAATGTTTAATGAAATACTGATTTGTTTTTCTCTAAAACGTTTAGTAACCCTATAACTCTAAAATGGGTTCAACAAAAATTAGATATTTCTACCGCTCGTTTTAAACGCGATGTATTATATTTTTAGACCCATATTAAAACTTAATTCTAAAAGTAATAACAAATAAATGATTTGTATATTTATATGTTAAAAATATATTGAAATATAAATATATTTATTGTTTTTAATTTATTTGTTATTAAGTATTTATATTTAAATGTAAAAAACATTTATATCATACCTAATAAATATTACACAAAAGAATATTTGAAAACAAATAATTTAAGTTAATTTAATCTCCTGTTCAATCGCAATGAGTTAAAAATATAATTTTTGGTTTGTTAACTATTTTATTTCTTACCTAAAGACTGCGCATTTACCAAAGTCTGGTCCATCATCGTCAATATTAGAAAAATAATACACCACCACATGATTTTTTCTTTTGACGAATAATAAAAATGACACAATTTTTAATACACGAAATGACCCGTTGACACGAGCAACGAATACTCCACGTTGCCAAAATCGCAACTGGTCTTATTTGAGTTTTGGCATCTGGTTTTTGAAGAATCCAACCTTTGCCTTCCATTGAGCATTTTTTTCTCAATCAAGATAAGAGCCACTCCCACATGTGGGAGCAAACTTTTTTTATCAGTTGTACAAATATATATTGATGTATATGTATTGTTTGCGTTTACCGTTTCGTTGTCCAGCCACGAGCAGATATTTCGCTACACAGTAGAGCCTCTTGCAATTTTATGCAGTTGTTCATATTTTATATATTGATTTAAAAAAAAAATAAAATAAAATACTTCTATCTGTTACAGCAATTTTCGGTAAGAGTTCAATTAGTATTGATCAAGATGTAGAAGAAAATGTAAGCTCACCAAAACAGAAAATAACATTAGAAATAAAAGTTACAGGGAAATATTTTAGTTTTACCGCATTTGGTGGATTTACAAAAATAAGATTTTGTGTATAAACTAAAAAATTAGAAATATTTTCTATGGTACGCAACCATGGAATTATTTCTTTGTAACAACATATAATTATGTTGTGAGTATACTCACTTTCATCAACCATACGTGCAATAAAAAAAATTTGTTTTATTTCATAAATAAAAGCGCATTTTTTGAATTGATTTTTTTTATACTTCTTTTCAAATTTTTGGTTACAATTTTTATTTACAATTGACATAAATATTTCACAATGTATTTTTGACTTTTATAACTTACCTCCCATGAAATTTAACAGAAACAGACAAGTATAGTAAGACAAATATTTAAAATCTTTCATTTTCAATTTGCTCTAAAATTGATAAAAAAATTTTGGCGCACTACGTTTACATTGCACTATCATCCATGATAAAGATTCTGTCAAAAAAAAAATTATTTTGTCTTATCTAGATATTAATCTAGAGTTAATATGTAGCTGCTACTTGGCTAGTATACGATAATATTTGATTACTGCACTGCATTTTGGTGTTGAAAAATTGTGACTCAAGCTTTTTTAAAGACGCAAGAAGGTTCGCGCCTTCGAAATAACTAAAAACATGATAAATATGTATACTCTTTAAACTTGGTTTAAGGACATGGTAAATTAATATGATTCTCTAACTAGTATTTGAAGCAATATTCCTGCTTTTATGATTAAACATTGCATCGAGAATTTTCTTTCATTACTGTAACAATTTCTTACAAATAATACTTTTTTTGTACGTGCTGAAAGATAAATTTTAGTTTAATCAATTTCTTGTTTATTAGATAGTCGATCTATTCCGATTTAGATTCAAATATTACTTGCATATACTATTAAGTATACAATGTTTTTCATCAAAATCTATTTTTTAATTTTAACTTTTTAAACAAAAGCATACGTATAAGTACATAACTGTATGTATAACCTTTATAGAGAACATCATCAAATCCTATCTTGAAAGGGTAATAATACTTAATAACGGAACATTGAAGGTTTCGAGTTATATGATGTCGTGAATACTTTTATTTGACCCTAATGAGGAGCTTTAAGGAGCAGATGAAAGAAAATAACATTGAACTCGGTGTTAAAGAGACCAATGGTTTTTGAAGGGTTAAATAGACTTTACAAATGTCGAAGATTATCATGTTTTTGATAACAGTTTTACAACTGAAAACTTAACTTTATTATCATTGAAAAAAATTTTTTTTTATTAAAACCACATTTTACGAACACCCTAGAGGTAGAATCCTCGGTTGCCAAAAAATAAACATAAGAATATTTTAAGATTTTAATTTTTTCCGATGTCAAACAAGTTTTAAGGTTCAAGGCCACACAGTGTCCTCGATCCAGTCCAAGTAGTGGTTTACGTTTGTGTAGATGCCAGGAATGACACTCCCACAAAGTTTTCCAAAGGAAGTGACCCCAACGATGTCGTACATGCATTTGTACGAGTCGCTCTTGACCATCAAAGGACCACCGCTGTCACCCTACAAGAAGTGCCAAAAAAAAGGGTCCCATAAAATTAAGTTGGTGTTGCGGAATAAAAACAAATGCTCCTCACCTGGCAGGCATCTTTCCCATCTTCCCCAGCGCACAATTGTGACTCGGAATTGATGGTTCCATAGTATTTGTTGCAGGTCTCATAATCCACAATGGGTACTTGGACCTTCATCAAGTCGGGGGACCCTTTTTCGTTAGCTAAAATGAGCAATATCTCAATGGCGAATCTTTCATTAGTCTTTACCACAATATACCTACTCCAGTCGGTGATGCCCCAGCCGGCAACAATGGTCTTCTCGCCGGGTGGGATGTTGGGGTTTAGGGACAGACATGCCGGCCTCACGTAGGCGTCAAACGTCACTGGCCTGTCCATCTTGAGAAGGGCGATGTCGTTGTACTGGTCGGGCCTTTTGTAATCGGGATGTCTGATGCGTAGGAAAACGTTTCGTTCTTGAGGTTTTGCGTCGTCATCCTCACTCTCCAGGTTTAGGTCACCTACGCGCACATACTTGGCGTATCCCCTGGACCAAACAAGCCTTTAGATAGAGTCTTGTAGGGTTGACTTTCGTGTTACATTACATTATCTCATGTAAGTATTGTATTAAGAAAAAAAAATCCAACGGTTCTGAATAAAGTCCGCGATCACAAGTGATATTTATAACTTTGCCATACCATGCACGTTAAAAAAAAGTTGGGATGATTTGGATTTTCCATCTGAATTTAATATTTAAAGGTGGGAGGTATGGAACCCATATTTTTGGGTGGTTTGGGTATTTAATTTGTTTGTGCAAAATATAACTATGAAGATATAACTTTTCGATTTTATCTCATATTATTTACTCAAAACACGATTTGTAAAAAAAATACCAGTTCTTAAAATTACTTGTAATTAAAAGTATGCAAGAACCAATAGTAAGTATCCTACAGTCTATCCCCTTCCAAGTTCCTCCACTTGGATGGTTAGCCATTGATCTTACTTTTAAGGTCGGCATGAAATAAAAAAAAAGTTGTAGATAGAAAAAAAAAAAAACTTTTTTGCATCGTTTACATTCTTTCGTACGTAATGTTTCTCTATTGTTGTGAATAGCAAAAAAATTAATGAAACTCGCGATTATTTTTTTTATTATAGTAACAAATGGACATTCAACAAAAAAGTGTGCTATTCCTCGAGTTTCAAATCACAGGCAGAATATACTTTTCGTAATTACTTTTATTAGTTTTTTGAAAATAATTCTTATGCCGTAACAATCGTTTAAGGAAACCTTGAAAAATATATGAAAATCAATGCTCTCCACGTATGACTTTTATACCTTCGTCCCCGGCAACTCCAATCACACGAAAGATTCCATCACTATTCATATGGGAAACTGTCCTTTCTTTATTAATTACGTAAATAATTATTTTATACGCCTAACATTAACATTGTCGAGTAATATCAAACTTGCACAGTCCGTTAATTACATGGCCCAATAAACCTCCTGGTCCAATTACATTACAGAGTCTTGAGCTTACGGAGGAAAAAATAGAAGAAAAAAATAAAATATAAAAAATGTGCTCACCAGGGAAACGCGTAGGTGCAATGCGCCGCTGTAAGGACCCACGAGTCGGAGATAAGCGCTCCACCGCAGTTCCAGCGGATCGAGTCGGAATTTTCCTCGTCGTATCCGATGGCAGCCATGTGCGGGAACTCCTTGGGCTCGGCTTTGGTGCCACCCACGATGAATTTCGTTTTTGCGACACACTGCGACACGTTGACGTATGCCGAGGTGTTTACCAATTTTGCGTACTCCTGGCACACTATGGAAGATTAATCGTTGGATTGCTTTTTAGGACATTTGTGAAAATTTTTGCAAACAATTATTTAAATGACGGACTGGCAGCAAGAACATTCTTAAGCGAGGATAAATACGAGTTGCTTCGGTGTACGTTTATTACATTTTAAGTTAATTATTACTTCTGATGATCGGCTCAATCAAGACGGGGATGGATGAATTTTGTGCCTTTATCCTAACAATGGTCAATTACAATTTTTTATAACGATACAGAAATAGGGATCAAACACGAAAAAGGATACCACCTGGAAGGATGAAAATAATTTTTATATCGAAAATACATGTGATAGATGTATGGTGAAGATATTCTACTCTCCACATGATTCAATAAAAATTTGATTGTAAGAATTTATCGTAAAACATCGATAAAGATAAAAAAAATCTTCGATTATCAGAGCAATCGAATGATTACAGCAATTTTTGAATACCTTATATGCGCTGATTACATAAAAGTATAACAGTATCCTATTAATAATAAATGTTCATCCTGATCGGCTAGACTTATCTTTTTGTATTTGTTTTGGGTCTCTGAATTCGAATTTGTTAGTATATTTCATATTTTGACCTTAAAAACCAATAGAACCAATGTCAATCACACGAAAAAAAGATATATTCAAGATTCAGATTCACCGATGCAAATTACCTACTTGAAAAAATAAGTCTAATCCACTAGAACAAAAAGTTCGTCTTTTTTTGTAAGACTTGGTAATGTATTTTAATATGCTTGAAACATTTATAAAATAAAACAATTATTTCACTCAATTTATAAGCATAATGTAACTGGATATTATCGCATGTACAAATATAAACAATCTCAATCGAGGACAGATCGAAAAACTCGCACGGAAAATTACTTCAATCTTTCTCAAATATGATCAATCTCACGGCTTTGATTACTGTATTTTATCTAAATACGCCTTTATTTTATTATATCTGATTAATAAAAACAACACGTTCTGTTTTTTTTTTATATGGCAAATATATTACCTTTCCCAAAGATAATTGAGCTGTACTTATTTGACTAACAACATCATTTAGTTGTGGTTCTGCTCAAAATGAAACAACTTATACAGTTGAGCTTTTTGAAAATGTTTATTCAAAATTGTTGTAAAAAAAAAAAAACTTACTTTGTTCAGCTCGTCTAATCTCAGCAATCCACATACCCGGCTTGATGTTAGTCATGTCCTCGTTGCCAGCCCCTGTAATGGAAATATTAAAAGTCAACGCTGCAATATGTAATGTTTGTTAATGAATTTTTTTTTTTTTTTACCACAATTTACAAAGTTGTCTAACAAATTACAATCCGTGAAATTTATAATTTTGTGTTTGAAGTCGTTTTTTCGGGGTGTTGGGAACAAAGTTTGATGAAGTTGGTTTTTTCTAACACTATTAACTACCTTTTATTTCAGTGTAGTTTTAACTCACCCTAGGCGTATAACTGTTTATTATCATATTAGTCACTCAAAGTGATTAATTTAAACACATTTCCATTACACACATGGGTTGGTTGAAACAATGGAAAAGTTAGTGTATAAAAAGTTAAATCGAATCAAAACACTTGAAAGGAGGAATTGCAATAACACATCAAGGTTTGCAGTATGGATCGTGTCAATAACGCAGTGAATATTTTATAACTAATCTGAATAATTTATCGTCATCTACTCAGTGAAGTCTAATGAACTGAAGATTTTTAATGATAAAAATTATGCTTGAAGGCCATGCAAATGATCAAACACTTATGTCACGCGTAATGCACTTGTTAAAGTATTGAAGTAACAAAATTTTCTTATACTACGCCATTCCAGTATCATTATTCTTTAGAAAAAATACAATCTATTCGGAAGAGCTGGTTAAGTATTTAATGAAACACTAATTTTGTTGTTTTTAAAAGGCATACTAATACTTTAACGCATTTGAATAAAATAAGTAATTTAAATTACACGCTTTGAACGTGGTATTTTAACAAACTTAGATTTATAGTGTCAATACATATTAAAATTACTTGTATGATTTGACAGATGTTGAGACATAACTGTACAAAAAAATTTTTTTTTTATTTGTCATTGCCATTGTTAGTTTTTTTGCAGTGTGCATGCCATTAACTTATTTGAATATTTCAAGAAAATAATTTAATTTGATTTGCCTTTCAATCTAAAATTTGAATATACGTTTACCTTTAAACTGAGCATTAACCAAAGTCCGGTCGACCGAAACGAAAAACAGTAAAGTAACACACCACCACATGATTTTTTATTTGAAAACAAAAAAAAAAAAATTAAAACAACAATCTTTCCAGCTTACAAAATAGCCCGTCGATATGGCCAATAACAAATCCGCGTCGCAACTGCTTTTATTTCAATTCCAGCACCTGATTTTTCTGCCTCCCTCCCCTTTCAGTGAGCTTTCACGATTTATACTTTTTTTATCAGTGTATGCTGTAAAGACAAGTAATTACTTGCGTCAAATCAATGATTGATTAACGAATATTTTTATTGAAAGTAAAAGTTAATACATATAAAAACTCGAAACTTCTAAACACTTACTCCATGAAAATAGTTTATAAATAGTTGTTTCAGATAATAACACACAAATGAAACTTGAGTAATTATCTAGGTATATTTTCTAATTTGATGGTAGTTCTACTAAAAACCAAAAGTACCACTAAAAATTTTAGTTGATAAAAAAAAAAAATCGATTTCCTTTGTAAGTTTTACCTTTTTATTGACATCACATTTCATGATCATTACTAGAGCAAATTTCTTGATCGTCAAAAAAGTTTTAAGGTTCAAGGCCACACAGTATCCTCGATCCAGTCCAAGTAGTGGTTTACGTTTGTGTAGATGCCAGGAATGACACTCCCACAAAGTTTTCCAAAGGAAGTGACCCCAACGATGTCGTACATGCATTTGTACGAGTCGCTCTTGACCATCAAAGGACCACCGCTGTCACCCTACAAGAAGTGCCAAAAAAAAGGGTCCATAAAATTAAGTTGGTGTTGCGGAATAAAAACAAATGCTCCTCACCTGGCAGGCATCTTTCCCATCTTCCCCAGCGCACAATTGTGACTCGGAATTGATGGTTCCATAGTGTTTGTTGCAGGTCTCATAATCCACAATGGGTACTTGGACCTTCATCAAGTCGGGGGACCCTTTTTCGTTAGCTAAAATGAGCAACATCTCAATGGCGAATCTTTCATTAGTCTTTACCACAATATACCTACTCCAGTCGGTGATGCCCCAGCCGGCAACAATGGTCTTCTCGCCGGGTGGGATGTCGGGGTTTAGGGACAAACATGCCGGCCTCACGTAGGCGTCAAACGTCATAATAATTAATTGATTAATTAACTAGGCAGATTTATTGAACCGAAAAATTTAGAGTTAACAATATGAATGCCTGAAGGTAACGAACATTCTGCCACATGTTTAGCACGTTTACAAGTTTTGTAGTCCAAATCCGCCTTCTTGCATCAATAGGCATAAAAAAAAGGTTTCATTTAACAAAGCTGATAAAATGGTAATAGATGAAATTATTTATTTTTCAGACGCTTATTGACTCTATGAAATAATGCATTCTATGTAACCGAGCAATTTCAACTATACGCTTTAAACGTTTACTTTAACAAACCTGTATTTGTAATATCAAAATGTTATTACTTTTACCTACATTCAAATTTAAGAGAAAAGAAAATAACACAAAAAATCTGCTATCAGCATCTTGAATACCTTCGGGTTTTGTAGCTAGTATGTAATTGTACGTAACAAATTTCATTCGATGAAAAAAAAAAAAAAAAAAAAAATTAAATTTACTTAAATCTTGATTTGCGTAAATTGCGTGATATTCGATTTTGTTTGTTTATAGTTAATAGAAACGCGTTACCTTCAGACTGTGCAATTACCAAATTTCGGTCCACCGTAGCTAACACTAGTAAAACAACACACCACCACATAGTCTTTTACTTTTAATAAAAAACAAAAATAACACAATATCGAACTTGTGAAATGGCCCGTCGATACGAGCAACGAGCACTCGGCGTCGCCAAAATTGTGACAGTTCTTGTAGCAGATTCGTACCTGGTTTTTCAAGAATCCTGCCTCCCCCTTCCGTTTGACTTTTATTTTTTTCAATCAAGTTAGAAGTCATTCCTAGTTATGAGAGCTTTTGTACTGGATGAGTGTTCTATACCTATGTAGTGTGTAAATAAGTGCATCTTTAGCAAATAAAAATTTGATAAGTCTGCGTGAACTCGCAAAATGCATTTAAGGTAGAATTCTTAAGAAACGAATGTTTTTTTTCTTCTTTTTTTCTTTTTTACTCGTTTACATATACAAATGCAAATGAAAGTGAACTTGGTGGAAAAACGTCGCCGAATCTAAAATTTTGATGAATCAATGGCAAAGAAATAACCCAAAAACTGCTGGAAAAGAGGTGACGTCAACCGACAATTTACATCTACTGATTTTTCACTGTGATAGAATACACACAGCCCACGCGTACAATAACACCATTTTTTTGACACTTTTTGTCCGACAGCAAATACATGGACACCTCCGCCACCCCGAAAATATTATCCTACTCTATTTACACCTTTACTGCCTTGAAACCCCCACAACAATCGCTACATGACAGTTATGATAATGTGGCAAACTAGGAAAACGGAGGAAAGGAGATCAGCAACGATTATTGATTATTATGACAAATTTATATTGTTCATCTATTCTTGAAAATGATTTTAATTTGACACGTGTCACTAGAAACTTTGATCAATAACTGCATTAGTATTTTTTTCGAAAAAACGATCCTTCCCTCTCACTACTGGCCTTTTTTTATTGTTATTTGAAGAAAAATAAGACTACTGTTGTACGTAGCTATTCCTAGAAGAAGTCAGATTAAAATTGAAAATACGCGTAATTAAAAAATCAACTATCAACTCAAAATGTCCACAATTCTTTCTCTGACAGTATATACTTACTTTGTTTCACTTTATCTTTATTTTCAAATTCTAATTAACCAGTACTGGATAAAACGAAATCAAATAAAAGCCGATTCTTTAACTAATGATTAGATTTAAATAGTTTGAAAACAGTTCAAAAATATTTGTCTCATGTAGACTTTTCATACTTCCAATAGTATTTTTCAAAAAAAATGTTTTTCTGTTTTCGGACCATTTAAGGGATGACTTTTCATGGAATAGTTCATACAAGTATAACATTCGACTTCCATCACACACCAATGGCCAAGTGACCCAGCGACTTTCGATTTATTTTTTCTTTGCAGAGACGGTGCCTGAATGTATACATCAGAGCTGACGTTGGTGCTCACATGTTATCTTTAGGGGCATTGTACAGGGGGTACATCATACAAAACAACAAATATAGTTTTTATTCCTTTTTGGGTGACACTTGGCTCGTGATGGTGGATATAAATTCGAGGTCTTCGAAGATGGCCTAAATGACAACAAGTAAACAATTTTTTGAAAAAAAGTTAACAAAACATAAAATTCGACAAAAATAATTCCTGCTACAAAACCGTTGGGCCACGAATTGTATTAGTGGTCAAAAATGCCAGTGTTCTGATTCATAACTTTCTTTTTTTTTTTTATCGTGAGAAATATCAATAAGTTACCGTTCCAAAGGAGTACAAGTACTAATTGTAATGAAACCATTAGCAATTCCGATAGGTTTTTTGTTGCTGTAACATGGTTTAACCTTATCTTTTCTCAACATATTTTTATCATGATTAAAGGAGTCAAATCAATTAATGTTGTATAAAATGCTATTTTCATCTCAAATATGGGCTTTCAGAAACGGACGATAAAAAATATCATTGAATTTGGAATTTGCAATGCCAATAAATGTTAAAGACAACTTCGTCAATATTTTTTACTGTTTCTAGTCTATAATAGTATATACACAGCATAGTACATAATAATTCTACCACTAACAAGTTTTGATAATAAAACGACTTTAATTTTCTCTACAAATTTTTCCCTATAGTTTTAAGGTTCAAGGCCACACAGTGTCCTCGATCCAGTCCAAGTAGTGGTATACTTTCGTGTACACGCCAGGAATGACACTCCCACAAAATTTTCCAAAGGAAGTGATGCCCACGATGTCGTACATGTCACTTTGAGATTCACTCCTGACCATCAGTGGACCACCGCTGTCACCCTGAAGGTGCAAAACGAGGAAACGCATTAACTTCAGCACTTCAGAATCAAAATAAATGTTTGAATATATCTTTTTACGCACCTGGCAAGTGTCTTTTCCATCTTCCCCGGCACACAGTTGCGACTCGGCGTTGAGACCCAAGGGGAGTTTGTTTCCCTCGTTTGCGAAAAACTTCTTGCACGTATCGTAATCAACTATGGGTACGTTGACTAACATTAGGCTGGATGATCCCTTATCGTTGGCTAAAAAATTAGGTTTTCTTAACAATGATTCTCTACTTTGTTTCTGCCATAATACCCACACCAGTCGGTGATGCCCCAGCCGGCAACAATGGTCTTCTCGCCGGGTGGGATGTTGGGATTTAGGGACAGACAGGCCGGCCTCACGTAGGCGTCAAACGTCACTGGCCTGTCCATCTTGAGAAGGGCGATGTCGTTGTACTGCGCCGGTTTTTTGTAATCGGGATGCTTGACGCGTTCAATGACGTAGCGGTCCTGGGGTCTTGCGTCGTCTATGTCGCTATTCAAGTCGAGGTCACCCACGCGAACGTACTTGGCGTATCCCCTGGACCAAATAAAAAGTAGCTCAGTTGCTTTTTTAAACAGCCTGTCTTGTAGACTGCACTTGATAACTTGGTAGCTACGTTTGACGTAATTTTTACGTAAGGATATTTCATCAAATTTTGAATCTTTGTCTCTCACCTGTATTAGGAATCGTAAGACAAGTGTGTTCAAATTAAATGAATTGGGTCCAACCCATACCAATGATCGAATCACATATTATATACATATATACGTAAATATAATTATGTTGTATTTGTCTTTGACCGAGTTAGAATTTAACAAATGTGACATTTGTTATCCTCTGGACTGTCATCCGTAAAAAATAACATCTAGTTTGAAAACCTAATTTTCTTATCTTATATGTTTGTTCTTGTAAACAGGAAAACAGAAAATTATTTGCAATGCGTTACTGATATAAAAATTGTAAATACACACGACTATATTTACAAATAGACTAGTGTAAGTTGACAAACGATTACGTACTTTTTATTTACAGTCCAATAAAATACTTAAATCTATTGTAATTAAGAACTGGTGGTACGTATAGACCTACTGAGATAGTGATATGCTACCATAATCACAGAAAAACACATGGTCCATAAGTAGAAAAATAATTTAATAATATTATGAATGATCAAGTGCTCACCACAAGAACGAGTAGGTGCAGTGCGCGGCAGTGAGGACCCACGAGTGAGATATGAGGCCGCCGCCACAATTCCAAGCGATCGAACTGGAATTGGTGCTGTAACCAATAGCCGCCATGTGTAGGAGCTCTTTGGGCCTGGCCGTGTTGCCACCAATTATGGCTGGAGGTTCCGGGTAGTCAGATTCCGAGACGATTACTGAATCAATCGGGGAGTGCATCATCGATGTCGTCGCGTACTCCTGACACTCTATGGACAATTTTTTTTTTTTTTTTGTCAAACTTGGAACTGAATCATCGATAATAGTTAGTTATTTCAATGTAGTATGATCCTTTTTTAACAAAATTAAATAATTTTGTATCGTTGTTCAGCATCTTTAATGATGTTTCATACTGCAGATATTGTGAGTCAAAGTTTTTTGGTTGGCCACGCGCTTCAATATTACGGTGTCAATTAGAAATTTTATAAAAATTGCACATACAATTTTATTGTTTTGAATGTATCATCCTGTTAATTATAATTTTTCATTATTTTTGTTTTCCATTTGACCAATTGAGCTCTTTTACCAATAATTGTTACATATGGTATTGCGACGTTGCACCAATCTGATTAACAATGTCGTTTGTGTTTTAGTTTTAAGTGACATAACTTTGACAGCATAAAACTCTTTTTTGTCGAAGACTGAGTAGTTACTGGACGCGGAAAATGACTTCTGAAAAAAAAAAAAAAACTTACTCTGCTGGGCACGTCTGATACTCGGCTTGGGTGTGATGGGGCTAGTTGTGGTACCGTCACTGTTGAGACAGCAGACTATTGGGATCAACTTGTCGAAGCCGCATACCACCTCGGGCCGCTTACCGGCTTTCAGGTCGTCCAAGGCTGGACCGCACTTTGTCAGCAGCTGACACGTGCCCCGCTGGTTCCTCAGGGAGCACGCAGAACCTGTCGATGTTCAAGAAATGGAAATGGAAAAGTCAGTGGTGTGGTGATGTGTTTGTTAACGAATTTTTTTTTTTTTCACGATCTTTTACAAAATTGTCAAAAGAGTAACAATCCGTGAAATATACATATATAATGTTGTGTTTGAAGTCGTTTTTTCTGGGTGTTGGGAACGAAGTTTGATGAAGTTGGTTGTTGGTCCTGTTTTAAAAAACTTTTTTGAAATGAATTTTTTTTTACTTACTTACCCATTTATATTGCAAATGTTAATTGAAAATAATACGTAATTATTACAAGTAAGATAAGGTATGCAATAGACGTTCGAAAAGATTTAATTAGCAAAATGATTTACGGAAACGTCGTATGCAAATGTGCAAGGCAAATAGTGAAACAAAAATAGTTACAAGCGATAATACAAATTGCCACAAAAATAGTGTTGCGCAAAGCGCATTTTACATAATCAATGTTTTGAAAATCATATCATTCTAGCATTATTTTAAATTTCAGAGCATCAGTCACCATTTTTTCGAGGTAATATAAAAATAATACTCAAATTCCAGGTTCTAATGATTTTTAACTATGTTTAGCTCATTTGAATTGAAGCAATGATTGTAATTAAGTAAGGTGATAAAAATATGATAAAGCGTATAACTATACAATCTGTTTTTCCTGGTGATAAATCAATCAGATAAAAAACTGTGTTTACTTAAAGTTAGAACGAAATAAAATGTTACAACATAATTTTATTGAATTTGATTCGTTCTTTATTTATTTATCAATTTCTTTATATCATTAAAGTTAAACTACGAATTAACTGAAAGTAACATTTGATTAAAATGAAAATAGAATTATGTAGATATTATAATTATAACGTACGCTTGCCAATATTAAAAGAGATAGAAAAATGACAAAATTTCGTTTTCTTGTGATAATGTGTTATATGAACTGAATCCCAAACTACAGAAACTTTCATAAACGAATATAAAAATAGTTTAATGGGATCGAGAAAATTGCGTCTAACATAAATACTTTTATAAAATATTGATTTATTTACTTTTGAATTAATGCACTCTAAAATATTTGATAAACGGTATTTGACAGATATTGAGATATAATTAAAAAAAAAAGAGCTTATCATTACTGTCATTAGTTTCCTCAAACTTTATGACTTGTAATTGAGTACACATTATAACGATGTTTTAAATATTTCAAGGAAATAATGTCATTCAATTCGTTGTTTAATCTTACGTAGAAATATTGATATTTACATGTTTTTTTTTAATTTTTTTATTTCCATATACTTTACCTTTAGACTGTGCATTTACCAAACTTCGGTCCAACGTCGCTAACACCAGTAAAATGACGCACCACCTCATGATTCTTTACTTTTAATAAAAAAACAAAAAATAATAGATTCTCCCACTTAGAAACTCGCCCGTCGATATGGGTAATGACTACTCCACGCTGTCAAAATCTCGACTGTTCTTATTTTAGTCTCAGCACCTGGTTTTTCCCCTTCCGTAGAGCTTTTGCATTTTATGCGTTTTTTATCAGTGTAGGCTGTAAAGACAAGTAATTACTTGCGTCAAATGAATGATTCATTAACGAATATTTTTTATAAAAGACTTTTGACGAATTAATATTCATTAACTGAAAAAACGCATTTTTTAACTAACAAATACATTTTTTCTTGTTATCAGTATATGTGAAAACTCGTAATTTATAAATATTTACTCTATAAAAATAGTTGATAAATAGTTGTTTCTAATTTTACACATTCAGTCAGGCACTGGAACTCTGATCTATCCGTCTGGTTTGTCAATAAATCTTATTGTCGTCACGTTACTCATATACGCTACCACAGGTTGTGACTGTTTAGTTTCACTAACGATATAAATAAAACTCGTTTCGTTAATGAAAAATGGACATAGGCTCGTAATGGAATTGGGGTCAATTCACAAGTACTGCGACATTTTGAGGCGTAAAATCCCAGTTCTTAATTCCAACGATTAGAATTTTTAAAACAAGCTTAGAGACTTTCATAGGCCTGGATTGCCATTTTTTTAAAACCCTCGTTAATTAAAATAAAATTTTGAAAAAGAGACTTATTATCAATGGTACTTTATTGGAAATTCTGAAGCCCCAAATGGGATCTATGCAATGGAATGTAGTTTGGCACATTTGTTTATCAGACGGTTTCTTCCATTATTTCTTCCACAAGTGCTGGACAAAGTGAAATAAAATAAAAGCCGATTCTTTAATTAATGATTAGATTTAAATAGTTTGAAAACAGTTCAAAAATATTTGTCTCATGTAGACTTTTTACACTTCAAGTAATGTTTTTCAAAAAAATGTTTTTCTGTTTTCGGACCATTTAAGGGATGACTTTTCATGGAATAGTTCATACAAGTATAACATTCGACTTCCATCACACACCAATGGCCAAGTGACCCAGCGACTTTCGATTTATTTTTTCTTTGCAGAGACGGTGCCTGAATGTATACATCAGAGCTGACGTTGGTGCTCACATGTTATCTTTAAGGGCATTGCACAGGGGGTACATCATACAAAACAACAAATATAGTTTTTATTCCTTTTTGGGTGACACTTGGCTCGTGATGGTGAATATATATTCGAGGTCTTCGAAGATGGCCTAAATGACAACAAGTAAACAATTAACAAAACTCAAAAACTACAATAATTTCATACTTTTTGAGCTTATACATTCGTTTGGTATCAACTGTTCCGATTTCGACAATTTAAATTCGACAAAAATGTAGTACTTCAATAGCGTTGAGCCGCGAATTCCAGGAGTGAGCAAATGTGCCAGTGGTTCAGTTTGTATCTTTCTATTTTCGCATCGCGCTAAAAATATCAACAACTGAAGTGCTCAGTGACGCATGAAAACAAATAAAGATTCCAACGCCCGTAACGATCCTACAGGTTTTTTCGCTGCTGAAATACAATCGTTCAAAATGTTACCTCACCATTGTGGTATCTTTCACCGTGGGTTTGAAAAAAAAAAAAAAAAGATTTAAGAGTAGCAAACCCCCAAAAAACTTAATTTAATTGCACACCCACATTTATAAACTCGAGCGATGACAAACTCTCGGCGTTTTTACGTAAACGATACGTCAAGTTGTACAAACGTAATCTCCCCTCGTCATGCATCCACCCTACGTGCAAAATTTTCCGTTCCGTAAAAGAAAAGCGCACATCGCTGATGCCGGAGAGTCACTGTAGGATATATTTAGTACTACTATATCGCGTTAAAAAAAAAAAAAAAAAACAATAACGCTCCTCTCGCACCAACGAATGCTACGATCGATCATATTAATATACATATATATTCTCATCTGCAACTTTTGAATGATGCACTGGTTAAAGTGACGTGCGGGTATTATTATTACGCGGTTGATGCATGGCTACCGGTACTATTCCTCAATGGAATCCTCCCGTTCTTTATCTCATGCAACTAATCGAGAATTTTTTTCATTGGAGTCTCAGTGCCTTGGACAATTAATTTCGTATACGATGCGCGTTTGGCGTTTATCGCATCCAACATGTGTGTACATATCTATTATGTTTAAATACAATCGGCCAACGTAACGGTTTGTCTCATTTGTGGAGAGTCAGGCGTTCTCTTTTGCAACTTTTTTATTTCAAAGGGATACCCGTCGCGGTTAATGTTGGCGCCGAAGCTATGCGCAACATAAGTTTTTATGTTTCGTCGTGTGATCCCAACGCCTATATGATGTAAGTAATTATTTTGGGAAAATAAAGTGAAAAAAAAAAAAAAACACTTTTTGGGAATCGAAATTATAACTTAGCTGTCCTTGATTTTTAGGTCGCTGGAAAACAAATTGACGCATCTTTATCGAATTGATCTGTCTATTTGGCGCGACGCGTCTTTTTTTCGTTTAAATTTCACAATTTTATTGAATCTTTCCCTTCCCCCGTGACACAGTATCACTCGTATCATCAGTCCTCGTAGCAGTCGCGCAAAAACATCATCAGACGTTCACGTGAATTTCAATGGTGACGAGAACATGGTGCACGTGACGGCCATATCTGCCGGCTCGATTTAGCTGTCACACTTGGCTGAAACAAAATTTTTTTTCTTCCCCCTTTGATAAATTCCTTGTACAATTCCTTCCCGTCGTTTCTCAGATACTCGACTACAAGAATATTTCACTGTTCTCGTTAATTGTGCAAAAATTTGGAGTATCGCCTCGTGCACTGTCATTGTTTCAACGAGTGACATTACATAAGTTGGATTGGCCGTCTGTATCAAAGTTCATGATGTAAGGGGCAAACGTATAATGTTGCCGTACGAAGACGCACGCATTGAAAATCGATGATTAATTATCCATGATTGCTCGATTGTAAAAAAAAAAAAAATTTTATATTTACATACATGGAGATATTATCTATTTCCATAAGAGCAAAAACTGTTATTAATACAAATCTACATATTATTACTTGCAAATGCATGTATGTACATGTTTTTTTATTTGCATGAGAGAACCTGATTGCTTTACATTGTAATATTGGGTTGCCAATAAAAAATTTCCACCACGTTTATTACACCGGAAAAATCATAAGTTTTTTTATACTTGACTTTTAACGAGACAAAGTTGTAGAGTGTGATACCATAAATATTTCGCCAGGTGTTAAATAGAAGCTGTAAATCGTTACGACATTGAAATAAGGAATCATCATTTAACTGTAACCGGTCGAATGCAACATTTGTGCATTTATTTTAATAACTAATGATAATTGATCCGTAAAAAACTTCTGTCGTAACGATTACCACTATTTCACAAAACTTTTTGTAACTACTAATTTGGATTTCATTATTTTAAGTAGTGTTATTACACTATTATTAAGCTTTTGTTTACTTTATGATTTAAAAATATTCCATAACTCAATTGTCGGGTTAAAATTTATATTCTCGATATTGATTTCGAAATAAACTATTTTAATCATCAGTAGGTTTTGTCGAAATTTATTCATTATTGTCAACACCCTTTTATTAGCTTCACTTGCAACTAACTATGTATGTAAGAAAATCTTGGAATCTTAATTTGACCCACTTCCCGGTCTTCGATTAGGATGAAATTTTGCACACGCTCTGAGTTCTGATGACAATACATGACTAGCTAAGAAATGTCATTACAAATCCAATATGGCGGCCTCCCCAAGATGTCGGATTGGCTGTTTGAAATCCACCCCCATAATATGGGTATCAAATGAAAGGGTTTGCTGTCAGGAGTACGAAAAAAATAATCACGTGACCTAAATCCAACATGGCGGCCGTCCCAAGGTGGTGGATTGAGTATTTGAAATGCAGTCCTATGGTTTAGGTATAAAATGTAAGGGTTTGCTGAAAATAATGCGAAATGACATTTTCTTACCAAATTATCATGTCATGGGTGTCCATCAATAAGGTTCGACGAGAGTAATACAAAGATTTTGGACTTTGAGTCTATGGGATCCCACCTAAGCCAAGGTTGGATACGCGCCGAGGGCTGAATGGTATGAGAGTGGTAAAAAAATATCATGTCGCTATAGCGTCACCTTAGGGCACCGGGCGCAACCCTATTGTAATTAGCCTTGCCCCCCTACATGGACCTGTGGGGGGTCAACCGTCTATAAGACTAAAAAGTATAAAATAAAAATAATAGTTTAAAAAACTAAAAAATACGCTATTAGTACGCACTAAAAATTACAAAATAATTCGGACATTTAGTTTGATGACTCCAGAGTTTTCCCTTTGCCAAATCTTCATTAGATCGCAGGTAAACATAAATAATTTCAGTTCGTGATGAACGATAAATCATTACCTATGCGAAATGGTTGTAAGTAGGTAATCATCTTTATTACATATTTACTATGATTTATTATGAAAGAAAGCTTTGAGCGTTTTGTCCAAAAAAAGTAAAGATTACATAAACGCTAATGATTTATCGTTCATCAAGAACTGAAATTGTTTATGTTTACCTGCGATCTAATGAAGATTTGGCAAAGGAAAAATTCTTGAGTCATCAAACTAAATATCTGAATTAATTTGTAATTTTTAGTGCGTGCTAAAAGCGTGTTTTTTAGTTTTTTTAAACTATTGTTTTCATTTATAATAACATGCGTATCTTAACAACCCCTTAACAGAATCTTGTCGACCGATACTTTCATCGTACTTTTGATCATATTTTTATTTTGAATACATTATGGATAAGTGAAACAATCGTGAATTAAGAATAATTAATTCAATTAATCATTATTAACTAACTAAATTGGCACCAATTTAAAATAAAAAGACTAAACACATTTAAATGCCTAAAAAAAAGTGTTTTTATTATGACTGCAAGATATCACATTAAAAAATATAAATATTTGACTATTTTTTTAAGCTGATAAATTAAAATAAATTAATGAAACATATGAAAAATCATGATGGATTCATAAAACTCTTCATGTTAAATTTTCCTGTATAAACTCATGCCCAAATTTTTCAAAACGATTTTAAATAACGAAAGTTTCTTAATTTGTAACATAGAAATAAATTTAAATTTAATTATTACCCATGTATTATTTTAAAAGTGTAAAATGCATTTAAAAATTAAAATTAATTTTTTTTTTTTTTTCAATAACTTAGAAACTGATGATATCAAATTAATTACCGACTTTTGTGGAAAATTCTATGCATTTTAGCGAACTTGAGTTATTGTTCTTTTGTTTGTCACTCACCGCTCAACTCAATATAGGCTTAGTATCAGCTTTGTACGGATTTATCTCATCTCTCCGGATAAACCAATTAAATTGTCGTCGATCACGTTCTCGCCAAACGCTGGGAATATTTCGGGAAATCTGTAGTACAAGAAGACGAGTGGCGCCTTAGAGACGATTATGCCACATAGATTACACTATCATCATTCTCTTGCCTTCTTCATTCAATCTTTTTTTTTTTTTTTTCCAACCCAACCTTTCGTATGTCAACATTACGATAGCTTCTGTTATGTCTCGATAGCAATTTTTTTATTATTTCTCTCAATAGAATTCAGATTTTACGGTTTTGCTCGAGCATATATATTTTTCGATTGAATCAGAAATATCGTTTCGACTAGACGAGATAATAAGTACAGTTTCGTTCGATATTGTAAGTATACTCTTAAGAAAATAATATTCGATAAATAAAATAGTTTGTTTGAAAAAAGATATCGATTCACGAACTTTTTCGATTTAAGGGATTAGTGCCACAATGTGTGGTTAATGTGTGTTCTGAAATACATTATGTGTTCCGAAACAGACAAGTGAAAATATGCAACGCCGCATGAGGCGAAAACCCTTTGAAATATGATGTTAAAAACATACCATTTTACATAATTCTTCAATTTCAGCAAAGTCTGAAATTTTTTTTAATCGCAATCTGTAAAATACTCTTTTTCCGATAAGAGTACGTGTTAAATAGATAATTTATTTCTCGAAAACGGTGAAGCTAGGGTGTCTGAAATTTCAATATGTTATTATACATATAATTGTTAGTTTATACACATTTTTTCAAGGCGTTCCTAAATTTTTGGATTTTGTGACACTACCCCCTTAATTTCAATTACCAAGAAACTCTTATCCACAAAGGTATACATGAGTCATTCGACGAATAATCGAATTTTCCATATCTCAGTTAATTGAAATATCACTTTTAGAGATTGGTTTATCAAAAGCTATTGTTGTTGTTTTTGAAAAAATTTTCTCTCACATTTTGTATGGTACGAAAATTGACTGTATTGCAGAAATTTTTGCAAATTTTTCCATAATGATAAGCCAGTGCTACAGGCTCGCGAATTCGTAAATTCGCAATTTAGAACGTTAAGATACAGCTGTTACAATGCATATGATATGTAAGCGCAAGGGTAAAGTTTAATTTCAATGTGGTGTAACGGTAGGTACCTATCAAAGTAAAAAACAATAGACCCCAAAAAAAAATCAGAACAATTAAAAACCCCCTTTTTAGTCTTTGAAATATCCCAATTTTCGTAGAATGACCCATGTATGTACCAATACAAATCAGGTTGTCTCCGCCACAAGCGATGCAGCTTCATCCATACATTCTCGCGGTCTAAACTTAGAACCAGGAAGTCAGCGTATAGTATAAACGACCACTTATACCCACCGCTTTCCCTCAAGTAATTATCAAACACACGCTTTAATTGGCATCCCCGAATCTTTTTATCCTCAAAAACGTCCGACGCACATTTATGTCATTATCGCAAAACCCCTTGACAGCTATGCGCTCTCGATATTTCGAGAAACTCCGCGCGACTACCATTGATCAAAAGCCATATCCGTATATGCACGTAACGCCATCGATCCAAGGTGCAGTACATATACGCTTTTATCTTTAGACGGTTTAATCGTTGCAGCTTCTTCTTTCCCTTTTCGCTCGCAGTTGCTTCTCCAGCTGGAAATGTATAGAGCGAGGAATAGGAGCGACAATAATCGTAAATACGTGAGCGGTTGATCGGTAACTCGGGACTCTCGAACGAGAGGAGCAAAAAATCGGTCGCTTTCTCGCGTTTCGGCGTGTGTTCCTTCTCTCTCTCTCTCTCGTTGAGATGGTTTTATTGGAAAGTTGATTATGCCACCGAGCGGCGGAGCAATTAAAAAAAAAGCCGGGCACCGCGTCGATTTATGGCTGCATACCGATTTTTACAATATTTTGAATAAAGTGCAGCAAAATACCTGTTTGGCTCAATCAGTTAATTTATATTCCGTGTGCGTGTACAACCGGTGCCTTATAACATGATGTATTCATCGAAATGAGTGCAGCTCGTGTGAATATCAATGACACGCATGTAAACGTGCCGATTAAAATTCCATCTCTTTTATCTATGATTATTAATAAAAAAAGGGGACGTGTGATCAGATAAGGTTTAACCTTCCTGTTTTTCTTCTTCCTCGTCATTTTTGCATTGCAATTACAGCTCATGGCGAGTGATTTTACGTCCGAGACGGCTTTCTCCGGGGGCTTGTTAGCGCGCGTACATGTCAAGTTCACTACCCTCGAAAGTATCGTCTGACACGTCCGATCGAGAGAAAATTCGAGCACCGGTTGTATGGGCGCATCTCCCATTCTTGCTTGCAATGGATTTTTATTCTAATTGTGAGTGCGTTTCCCTGCGTGTATATTGATTTGTAATATATGAAAAAAGGAAACGGAGAATAAGGAGGGAAGGAAAAATGGTGACTTTTATTCAAAGAATACTTGAATCTGATTCATTTTATTTTTTTTTATTTTTTTTTTTCATTTCCGACTACAATGTTTTTTTTTACATGTGTTTGCGTGATAATATACATCGAAATACATTGCTTCGTTAATTACAAGCTGAAGCTAAGATGATCCATATTCTTCTGTTTTTCAGATTTTAATATAATAATAACATAGTATAGTATCTACAAAAATTCTTATCGGTTAGTAAATATAATTACACAGTAAATTACACTCAGTGGCCACGTATACGTTAAAAGTCCAAAGTATAGTAATAGCTAGTAATGTATGGCAATAATAACAACAATAACATTAATTAAAATTACATTTATCATATGATTCGTAGCGATTGAAGGGGATAAAATGTATGTATCAAGTGAGAGAAGAAAGGGAAGAGAACAAAAGATCGAAGCGACAATTTTTTTTTTTTTTTTCTTCAACTATACAATATTATATGGGGTGATGATTAAAAAGTAAAAATCAGTTTTCCTCCTTCGTTAAAATCTATACGCGTATCGCAATAAAAGTGAAGCTCTTCGTGTTCAACTTTTCAATTTGTCTTTTTTTTTTTTAACCATGTGGCGGTGTTTTATTTAAAGATTTTATGTCAGATTTTTCCACGTGCTCTCGCACACTCTTCGTTTATTCGTCGACACTTCATCAGTTCATCAGGTACAAGTATACTCTCACATACGCTTTTACACAGTCATACAACTAGATATTAGTCAGTAATATTGTAGTTTTTTATAAAATGTTTTTTTTTTTTTTTTTTTTTTATGTGAACCATGTATTGGCACGCTTGGNGCGAACCGTACACCGGGGGGCTGTGGCCCAACAGAAGCTCCGCTGGTATTGCTATGGAACACATCTAGATCTGAAATACAACCACCAACCACCCACGCAACAAACTGTTAATCATCATTAGTATTCACACCGTATAATATATTTATGCTCTTATTTCTATGGTTGACGAGAGGAAACAGACGAAAAAAAGAAAGAAAAAAAAAAAAAAAAACGTTTTGTATCTCTCTCGCTCATTTGGCACTTTTGCGTTGGGTTCTTGGACGAAGAAGATGAGCATCGACGCCTATAAACCAACCAATTATGTACGCGTTATGACAATCTGTCTTTGATCCTTCCTTATCACGCTTATCAGAGACAACAATAATAAACAAGAGTAAAAGAAAAAAGAACAAAATTCCATCATCTTCAACAAAAGTAATAAATATGTATATTATATAAGTACGTAAAATTACCCGGGGACAGAAAGATCATGTAATCTCATGGAGAAAATCCACCAAAAGAAAAACTCAAATTAAAAAAAAAAAAAGACAAACTTTTTTGATCGCGGACCCGATACGAGGTAATTTTATTTTCATTCGGCGGAGTATAAAATCTACCAAGGGAGGACACGAAGTTCGTATCTGCAAGTTTTGGGGTGTCAGTTCGGCGAGCTTGGCTCGATCACATTTCATTACCATTACTCATTTTCTCGTTTCAAAGGAAGGACGCGATCGGAAAAATCGATCAATTATCATCAGTCTTGCTTTTACGCATTTCTACATATATATATAAATAAATATACGTACATCGTATTGTACGTGGGCATGTACACTGTTACGGACGGTATGCCTGTGCGAATCGGAACTCGAGTGTACTTATACACATCGTTTTAACAAACGCGAAACGAGAGCTATCCCCTTCGTGGCCTTTCCCTTTACAGTAAAAAATAATTTTCTTTTTTTTCTCCATCCATCACAAATAACTTAACAATGTGAACATACGGTGTTATTTATTGAAATTCTTTTTTTCTTTTTTTCTTTTTTTTTATGTTCAACAAACTTTGCGCGTATACATAACAAATCGGGCGTCTTCTCGATTTATACATACATGTACGTCTAAGATACAAGAAGCAAACTTTTGCCTATTATTTAAAATATACACAATTATCACTACTATAAACGTCCCACGCGCTCGTCTTCGTCAACCGTAAAACCCATTACCGTAATGTCATACTATACACTACTACTGTTTATCGAATTGTTTGTTTAAAAAATCGCGAGGCTTCCATCGTCACTGGATCTTCATTTTCTCTCCCTCTGTCTCTTCAGTCTACACTATACATAATATATTAGGATTCGTTACTTCTTGACACATGTTTATAGGAACCAGAAAATTGGTGGTGATGTCGGACGAAGATGCAACACTTGATTTTGCGTCATTGAACCTGTTGTGACAAAAAAAAAAGAATAGTAATAAATAAATAAATTAAAAAAAAGTAAATCGTGCCTTTGAGCAAGCTTTTCTATTAGCGATTATTAAGGGAAAATCGGACTTTTTGCTTAGTTTTAGATAATCAGTATATCAACATGCTGTTCACAATTTCGTCGCACGAAAGATAGAGAGATGAAACATCAAGGATTTAATCAAAGCGAACAAAGTACGAACGTGTAGGTTTAAACAAATTTTTCGTATCAAGGGGAAAGGAGAAAAATCACAGGCAGTATTATTGTGTGGCAACAAGTGTCGTGGCACTTGAGAATTTTTATACAATAGGGGAGGACAAAATTGTGCGTTTCATAGTGCAAAAAGTAAGGGTTAATTGTACAAAATGTTCTTTCCATTCAATACTACCGTCTGTGTTCCACGTGAGGAACCACAAGTTTACACATTTTAGCTTCAAGCATGTAAGATAAGAATTATTTTATGAATGTTTTAACACTTTGAAATCATATTTTTTTTCTTTTTTCCGGATTAAAGTACATTTTGTTTGCTAAAATATTTTTTTATTCATCACTATTCACAATAAAACATTGGAAAAAAATTTTTTTCATCATAGCAGATAAGTACAATTATCATTTACGTATTGTGATTAATACTTTTTCAAATGATTTTACTGTATTTTTTTTTTTTTTTTTCTCTTCAATCTTATAAAAATACTGCAATATACTTTTAACGGAAAATTGCCCAAGTCCGTTCATATAAACGATACATCTTGAAACGAATTGTCAAACATGAATTTGTCGAAGATCAGCTCAAAATATAAACGTATATGAACATGATCACGCGATGCAATAAAAAACAACACGGCCATCCCGTAACACGCTACTGATGCGCGATAATCAAACAAAGAAAAACAAAATACTCCAAAACCCCGTAAGATTTGAGGGGGCGCGGGAGAGTCGACGGGGGGTAGGGTGAAAAAAAACGCACTGACCGAACAATAGAAGTTAATCCACGGAGGCGAGGAGTGTCCTTGTATCCTCCGTCATCATCACCAGCATTACCATTATCATCGTGGTCATCGCATCAGATCAGCCACCCAGCAGCAGAATCATGTACACGACGAGTGAACGGCTCGACCTCTTTCTTCCATTATTTTTCCTCTCTCTCGCGTCCGCATGCTCACACGTGCGATATTCGCACAGGAGGAGGAGGAGGAGGGCTCACAGATCGGTGGGACTGTGCAAATTGGGTGGTAAAACATTGGGAGGGGGAGGGACGATGCGAAGACGAAGATGAGACAAAGAGTCGATGGATCGCGGGAAAAAAGGGGGATGCGGGGGACGAGTTGGATTATTGGAGCCCTCACCCGTGCGAGTTACCAGTAGGGCCCGTCAGTTCCCAGGTGCTGCCAGGACGCGAACTCGCTCCAAGTGCGCAGGTTGACTCGCGTCGCCTCGCCGGCCGGCCGGTCATTCCTGTTGATGTTGATTTGGCGCGCTTTGCCGAAGCTGCTGTGGCACGAGCTCGGGCCGCAGCAGGCGTTCAGCAGCTCGGCTACCTGCTCCTCGAGGCTCGCTCGTGCCTGATGACGCAGGGCGCGACGATGTTGATGGGGTTCCCCGTGAGATGGTTGACGAGAGGAAACAGACGAAAAAAAGAAAGAAAAAAAAAAAAAAAACGTTTTGTATCTCTCTCGCTCATTTGGCACTTTTGCGTTGGGTTCTTGGACGAAGAAGATGAGCATCGACGCCCCGCCGTTGGGTACACAATTGTTACGGGTTATATATAAAGAGGGTTTTTGGATTCCTATAGGTTAGGTATTCTTGTACACACGGATACATGTATACCCATCACCGGTTGGGTGCGCTCGTGTGCCAATAATTTTTTTTTTTTTTCTCGTTTAACGTATACCTATTTGTCGCCAAAGCGTCATATTATATCGTTTTGTCAGTCGTTGTACGCGTGTCTTTCGGTGTATCATATATAAATATGCGCCCATATATACCCACAGGATATAGCTATCGACTAATTCAACACAAGGTAATTATGTATTCATATAAACTATATATCACATGACAATAAACGTAAACTGCACGCGTCACCTCGCTTTCGTAAACAATTGAGCTTTTCGTTCATCAGCGTAATAATAATAATAATAATGTAAAATCCACTGTTACAACTAATTATATGTGATTGTGCAACATCGTCTGCTGCAGTGTATAATCGTATCGTCTTTGGTACGCGTAAAACTAAAAAAAAAAAAAAAGAAAAAAAAACAACACGCGTACACGCGTGCACAACGTTGTAATATAATATTATTCCTCGCTTGTTAATCAATCAATCAATTTAAGTAGGCAAGCGGTGTAATCTACAAACATTTATTCATGACGAAAGTTACCGCATAATCATTCGTTTTTGCGTTACGTATGGTATTTTTTTTTTTTTTTTTACCAAAACAGCAGTAAAGTTCTTTCGTAACGCGTCTCTCTAACTGTTGGTCGTGTACTTTTGTAAGCCGCAACAACAAGAGAAAATTCGAGATTGGAGCAAAGCTCGTTTGTGGGGCTCCAGGAAATTTGTAACCAAAAGCATCCCCATGTATATACATTTTTACGTACGGAATATTGAAGAAAAAAAAAAAAAAAAAAAAAAGAAAAAAAAAGTTTACAAAATAATATTGATTTTTCCTATGGTCAACGTTCGATCGAGTGACCGATAAAGACGTGATTGCTGTTCAATTAAATTTATCACCCACGCGATCGATTTGTCGGGATGATAGATAAATAAATAAACAGTGTTCGGTGGAAAAACGCAATTTTTCAGTCTCACGCAATATTCCAAGACAANAAAAAAAAAAAAAAAAAAAAAAAAAACAAAAAAAAAAATCGTCGACAATCATACGACAGCAGAGCCATATGTTTATGTATGTCCCACGCAGTGTAACCCCCGTGGGTGCATTATCGAGGTGTTTATGTGGTTTTAGGGCGAGCGCGTGACTGCCGCGACGGCGGCGCCGATGTTTCTTCTCGCCAAATGGATAAAATCCCCGTGTGCGCTCACGTCGCGTTTCTTCTTGACGACGTAATTGGCCCCCGCGTTGTTGTCCCAGTGCTCCTGGCCCGCGCACCTGTAGCGCACGCAAAACTCGACCTGCCGGTGCTCCTCCGTCCTCGGCAGCGCCACCCGAAACCTAAACGTGTCGTAGAGGCTGGGCACCGCGCCACCGCGCGCCAACCCCGGCTGCTCGACGTAACTGCACCCCACGTCCACGTAACTCCGCCAATTGTCGGTTGTTACGCGCAACGTCACCTCCTTGTCGTAATCGACGTTCTTCACCTTGACCGTGCCCACGAGGCAGCCCTCCGTCTCCCGGACTATCACGTTCTCGAGGCTGACGAGGTTGGACTCGAGCTTGCCCCGGAAGGCCAGGTAATCGCTCGCCGGTTGGGGGAAGCACGCCTCCCACGGCTGGTCCCCAGCTCCCGCGTGCTCCAACGGCGTGGTACTGCTGTCGGTGCAGTCGACGGAGGAGGAGGAGGAGCCGTTTTGCGGGGTACTGGCGAGGCTGCCGTCCAGGTTGCGGAAGACGCCCCCGTGGGCGAGGCTCGCCACGTAAGCCGAGGTCCACAGCGGTGGCATGTTACTTGGCTCCGACATGACTCGCACCTGCGGGGGAACAAACACAACCACATTGGGTGCTTTTTCCTTTTTTTCTTTGCTTCTACGAGTGCGGAACAATAAAACTCGCCGATCGGTTGTTCATCCGTGCTTTTATCGCGATAAGAAAAAGGACGCGCCGATGCTTCGACCATACTCCGGGTGTTCTCGATATTTCAACAATGACGCGATCACCAAAGCGAGCTGGAAGCGAGCTTGTTTCGCTGAACCGTTGACGCGATTGGTGGAACAAGCGGTGATTATCATTTTTTATCTTCTCGTTCGAATGGTGTATTTTTAATTTATAAGTGCGGGGTTGCACCGAAAAAAAAGGAGCCACGTGATAATTGCAGAGGGAAAGAAAAAGAAAAAAGAAAAAAAAATGGTGCGACTTCTTTGTGAATTTAGGTACCGATGATAATTCGAGCGATACATCACTGCTTTCGACTTATCCGGGGCAATAAATATCCTCTCTCTCGCGAGCCTCCATCACGCGTGTACTTTGATGTACTTATTATTAGCGAGGAAGAGAGAAAAAAAAAAGGTAGTTATTTATGTTTCCTCTGTGCGCGTGGAAAAAAAAACAAAAAAAAAAAAAAAAAAACCGATCCCTCGTAATACGAGCAAATGGGGACAACAGCCGCGTAAAAGAAATGTTCTTAAGTGATGGTCAAACGATCGATGGAGCCTCCGCAATTTAAACCAAACGACGTGTTTGTTCGTAAACATATACCTGTGTGAGCGGCCGGCCACGGTCGTCGGCAAAGACGACCCTCTTCTTGTTGCGCTGCTTGTTGCTGTTGTTGGCGTCATCGTTGCCGTTGTTGCTGCTGCTTCCCTTGAGGAGACCCACCAGTTGTAGGGAACCCTGCGTCAAGCAGGGCCTTATCTGCGGCGGTACCGTTCTGTTGGCTATGGGCGGCGTCGTCACCATCAGGGAGCTGTACAACAGCGAACCGTACACCGGGGGGCTGTGGCCCAACAGAAGCTCCGCTGGTATTGCTATGGAACACATCTAGATCTGAAATACAACCACCAACCACCCACGCAACAAACTGTTAATCATCATTAGTATTCACACCGTATAATATATTTATGCTCTTATTTCTATAATGTTATTTATATACGGTCCATTGTATGTTTTTTTCTCGCGTAAGGTGTGACGGGTCCCCCTGTTTTCCGAATGGAGTGGAAAAGGTCTTTCACGGTATCGGTAGATGGCACGGACGGGCTGTGACTCCGTCGTCTTATCGTTTCGGCGGGTGAAAATCGATCACGTTCGACCCAAAGGACCGGGACGACATTCAGACGCGCTCGCGTCATTGTTCTCCGGCAAAACAACGTCCCCCCCCCCCTCTCGGGGACTTATCGCCGATCTCGTTGAATAATCCACGCGCGAGGCGAAAGAAGAAGCGCTGGCTTGGAAAATTTTCAGACTAATGTGCACGGACGAGCCGATTTTTTTGAAAAAAATAGCCAAGAAGCTGCGCGATCTTCCGAACTTTCCGTCCGCGCGGACTCGAGGAAATTGATTAGAGCATCGATCGGTGGCGCCGTTGTGCTTTTTTTTTTTTATATACATATGCCGTGTAGCAATCGCTCACTTATCTCAATGAAGTTCGATAAGCGCGCGCTTTGTGATACGGTTTGTTTGACACGAGAATGTCTCGCTGGCGCGGGTATCTCGGAGGAGAAAAATAGGAATCGGCGACGGCTAAGGTGTCGAGGGTATCTTGGCGAAAAATTGAAAAATAAATACCGATATCGAAGGAAAGGGCACACATAGCGAGGAAAGTTTGGCGAGTCTTTTGACACTTGACTGACAGGCGGTGCTCTGATACAGGATTTTTTTTTTTCCTATTTACAGAAAAAAGTTGTTTTGACGATTTCGTAAATTTTCGTAAAAATTCGCACTCGCGTGTATCGACGTGTTTTGCAATCGCCATTCGCAAAAAGTCCTCGACAAGAGTCGTTACATCGTTGCGATCGTACAATTCATTGGAATTGAAGACGAAGGAAAAATTTTTTTTTTAATTATATAACGTAGAAATTGGAGTGAGAAAGGATAAAATTTATCCATCGAGCGGAGAGGTCATCGCGATGCATTTGTTTGGGACGTGAAGAACAAAAATAAAAAAAAAATAAAAAATTCGCCTCTCGATTGAAAGATACAGTGAAGATGCACGCAGACGTGAGATTTGTTTACCATCGAGACCACATCCCGGACGAGAGAAGATTTTTAATCGCCACGCTTGATATTATTATTCTAGTAATCGAGTCGTGTTTTGTAAACTTCCCGTTCGAGCTATTTGTTTTGATAATAAAGCAAAATCCAAAAGTCTCTGTAATTATGTTCGTGTATGGTCCGAATTGGCCAAAATCTTTGTAAGGGCGTCTCGCGTGTGTCTCAAAACCGTCTCGATAATCGTCGCTAAAACGAGTGGATATCAATTCTTGGTGTTTTTCTCTCTTCGTTTTGTCACGTGATAATTGTTTAATCACGGGATAAAAATGTTCATTACGAGTGTCACTTGCATTCATATAAATAATTTTCTTTTTTATACCAGAACGTAATATTATTCTGCTATGATATATGCTGATATATGATATCGAAGAAACGTCCCTCTAAATGTGAACTCGTGGAAAACCACTAGATATCGTTAGAGTTAAAATTTTATTGCTAACTAAAAAAAAAGGTTGTTCTTTTCTTCGTGATCTCGCAAAATAACAGCAAATGCTGTAGCGAAACAAGCTATTGGCTATAAACGTAAGCGCACGTGACCACGACTCCTGCTATCACATATATATTGTGTACGCTGTGCTATAACCCTACCAATAACAAATAAATGTAAATGTACACTTTTAAATGATTAAAAATAAAATTAAAGGAAAAAAAAAAAAAATATAATCGAAGGTCGTAAGCGAAGGAGATTTGTTAGGCGAGAGAAGTATAATATATATTATGTGACTACGCCGCATAGATAATGTCGCATGAAAGACAGTTCCTCTTCTTTGCGCGTATATTAATTGTATGTAATATTGATGTGATAAAAAAAAGTAAGTTTGATGCACTTTTATACGTTTACTCCCGTTGCAGAAATATCGGCTCGGCTTTTACTTTTCGTTTTTTAATAATAAAAACGTCCAATGCGCGAATCGCGATTTTTATTTTATTTTAATACACTAATGGCTATGGATGATTGTGGACAAATTTTTTACAAGACGAGGTGAACCAAAAAACGAAATGTCCCTCGTAGGCAAATTATTTTTTTTCCTACAAGATATCACGTTCGTCTATGAAAGGTACGATTGGCGTGCGCTTCCGCAAATAATTGGCAGATGATGCCGCATGAGAAAGAAAAAGGAAGATTTGGCAATCGAGTGTGTAACAAACTGCTTCTTATCGCTATACTACTCTGGCGATGTTAGATAACGAGCATCTCGTGATACTAAAATTCAATCCGGAAACAGATGTATAATATACATGCAACAACCAAAATATAAATTAACCCCCACCAGAAGAGAAAAAGAGAAAAATAAGCTATAAATTAGTGCTTATCGGTACAAATCAAAACGAGATTATACGTACGGATACACAATGTACAAATGATTTTCAACACAACATACCATTGAAAAAAAATTGACCGATAATGGTATATCGGTATCAAGTAAGTGTACTTACTTGGGCTCTTGAACCAATAAAAAAAAAAAAAAAAAAGAGAGAGAAGAAAAACGCAACCCCACGCGCGAATCACGTGATTTTGAAATTTCACGTTTCTGCAAGAGTATATATAGAAGAAGAGAGAGAATTTCAAGATAGCCCCAAGCATGTATACTATATATATATGGCAAGAGAGCCTTGCTCGATAGATAACAAGCAAAGTAATCAACGATTGCATTAATTAATATATAGAATAGCCAGTATAAATAATCCAATATTTATCATGATGATATAGATGCATGTAAACCATATTTTAAGATTGAAGGCGTATAGAAAAAAAAAAAAAAAAAAAAAAAAAAACATGCGTCTGTGTATGCGTGCATAAGTGCACGCGCCCATACGTGCCAAAAGTTTGCGCCGCGGCGGTCGTGGGCACTAATCCAATCAGCACGTGAGCTAATGCACGTATATATATACATATGTATATATTTACACGCGAAACTTGGTGTGTTATAATAAGATCATTGGAAATTTGTTTGCGCCACTTTTGTCGTATCGTGCATACATTTGTACATATACATACACACCATGACGTGTTGTTGGTAAACGTGTAAATTCCTTTGAACACGCACGTATAGGTACTATAGTTTAAGCTTGGGGTGGATGCGAAAATGCATTGTCTCGAAATGAGGATGGAAAAGCGCGCGATTCCGCGTTTAAGCAAGATCGGTAACGTTTAACCACGCGCTCGGGAACCGATTTCTCATTTCAACCCCACGGGGTTTTGCCCTCCGGTCTCCGGTGGCATATGACTCGCGAAAGGGGGAATAACAAAAAAAACAAAAAAAACAAAAAAAAAAAAAAAAAGCCTACCTTGTTGGAGTCGTCCGTTCTTGAGAGGGAAGAGAGAGAAGCTGGTGGGCAACCTCGGCTAAAACTGTCCGTCGACTGAAAGACAGAGGCTGCAGGGAGAAGGAGAAGTTAGGTACACACTCTCTCTCTCTCTCTCTCTCTTGAAAAACAATTCGGTGGCTTGCTAAATTTAACCGGCGAATGAACGAACGGGGGAGGTTGCTGCCGTTGTACCGTACAGTGACGTTCGGGAGATGAGGAAAAATAAAACGAGAGGGAGCGCGTGGATGACAGATTTTGGTCCGATATCCTTTTTTTTTTGCACTAATCGTGATATGGTTTTTCTATATCTGGTAGAAAAAAAGGAAGGGTATGAAGAGAGATGGATATATACTTGATACCGATCCTTACGCTGGTTTGGGTACGGGAGAGAGAAATTGAAACGACAATGGGTACCTATATATTTATAGAGTCTGGATTGGACAATTTGGTCCATCAGTGGTACCGTAGCGCGGTTAAACTGTTGCTTCCTCGTGCAATATTGTAGCCGAGTGACGTGACAATGGTACATGGTAAATTTAAGCTATAGGTTATTTGGGTCAAGATTTCCACTTATCGGATAGAATATGGGGGGGGGGGGAGAACATCCATCTCGTATACGGAGTTTTTGAGATTAACATTGGGGCTATATACCATAGCTTCCCCTTGAACTTTCTTGGAGGACAATTCAATCGTCGCGTCGAGGCGAAGTTTATTAAAAAATCATCACCATCACTCTCCGCGCGTGTCTGTGTATACAATGTACACAGTTGGCGTTGGACCGATGGATCTCGTTCGCGCCTCCGGACAGTTTGCGCGTTACGACGGCGCGCCTTGACTTTCTTCGTTTGACAAGTGAATGATGAGTGTATGTATTTTTTTTTTTTTTTTAATTTTTTTTCCTAAAGCATACATATGAGTGACAAGCAAATTAGATGGGTCGCTTTTTATGTTTTTGACGCTTTTAAGTGTATATCTACCCGCAGTTTCGAACGGATGCCCATCGGAAATCGGTTACATTCGATACCACTTGGTTGAAAGTCCAAAAAAAAAAAAAAAAATTATCAACTAAGATGGTCGAGTATGTATATAATATTTACGTTTCGGTCCGCTTATTTCGCCGTTACACCGACTCTTCGATCCTCTCGTTGTTGGGGGTCACCCGAAAGCACTTTGGGTCCGTGTACGCGCAGCCAGCCACGACTCCTTCACTCAAAAACCGGAGGGGGTGTCACTTTGGGGGAGAAACAAAAACTTTGGTCACTGCAAGTAGTTGTACAACGGATAAGAAAATTGATTCACGCAAAACTTCACAATAAGCGAACGATCGTTCGAGAAATCGGTATAAATGATTTCGACGGTGTGTCTCAAGTCGCGTCCGACGCGCCGAAGAGCCTTCGGTCATTTGCGCGCCGGTGAGCTCGGGATCGGGCAATCGGGCACTCGAGATCGCTATGGAAGGGGGATACGCCGGGAGCTTCACTGGCGTGATACGTGCTCTCTCGACTCCCCCTACCCCTTTGTCTTCTTTACTGCTCTCTTTTGATAAAAAATAAGTACGTATCACCGGGAGAGGGAGAGAGTGTGGCTTTTTTGTTTTTTCGCACAGTACTCCAATGTGTTGATTACTAATTATGGAGATGGTCGCAAGCGGGTGTAGGTCTTACGCGTATATATATTGATGTTTTCGAGACAATCCGATCCCTAGGCGTAGGTATTTGCATGTACATACACATATATATGTGTTATACTTTCCAACGAAGAATTTTTATATTTGGTGGGGTTGCACTGCCGGATTACGGGTGCAAAAGACGAAATAAACGAACGATATGGTAAAATGTATACGCGTAACGGCGCTCTCATCGGCTTTTTTTTTTTTTCTTTGCAACTTTTCACTTGGACCCGTTATCTCGCGGCGCGAAGTTACGGGTCGAGGGGCTTCCCTCCCGCGGATAAGAAAGCTCATTGCATCTACGTGTGCATATATATATGAAACGTGTGATTTAGATTTTTTGCCCCCCCCCCCACCGATGATGGTGATTTACGCCCGAAGAATTTGTCGGGTGGATATTTATCCACTCGGTCTCATGTATGTATGCATATACACTTGCAATTAGCCTACAACTTTTCGAGAGGCCGATGCGAGTACATACATATATTATATACCTGTACACTCAAAAGGTATACATCACCGACTCGTACAATTATAAACCTCTTCGCTATGGGTACAATATGTATATACATGTATACGGTTAACCCTTTTTTTTTTTGTCATGTATACACCCACCCCAGCATCACGGGTGCAGAGGAAGATTATATTTACCACGCGATTGGCGATCTCGATTTTGCTTTCGGTAGACGCTCCCTAGACGCGGCGATGTTTATCTTTGGAATCTAAACTCGTGCGCGATTATCTGCGGATTCGCAATGTGCACGTGATGTGCGCGCGATTAGGTAAATACAAATGTAACGTGTGTGCACTCTGTGGAAGGTGGCGCGAGCAATAAGAAAGCATCAGCTGAGAGAGAGAGCGAGGATGAAAGGCAGAAATAAAAAATAAACAAAAACAAATAAATGCTCCCACGAGATGCCTTTGGAGAAGTCGAGCGACCAAGAGCGTATAACACTGTATAGAGAGGACCATCATCGACGGATAGATATTTATTTATTTTTTTTTTAATACATATAATGGCACTCTCATTTGAACGTGGCCCCATGACGATTAGTGGTTGTTGCAGAGACGAGTGTAACTGCTCGCAAGTGGCACGTAAAGTTATTATCCGCGACTTATTTTGGGAACTGTGAAACGATCGGTTTACGCAATCATGGTGAAAGTTGGGGAGATTCCCGGGTATAGCGGTGATCGAGGCGGGTGACAAAGCTCCCCTGCCACGTCATATGTTTTACCAGTTTGTAAGTAAGTGACACTTTGCACCTTTGGTCTCTTTAAATACCGTACATTCGCCGTCTCTAAACGTTTGTATATATACGTGTAATTAACAAATTTACACCCCAAGGTTGGTATGTATATATATGTATATGCACATGCGAGGTGACACACCTACCGTCTTGTCATTCGTATATATACGTTGCATCACAATGTCACCCGTGGATGGAAAGTTTAAATAAAATAAAACCCCCTGGCTCTTAAGTTGAGCTTTATTTTTTCTCTAAAAAAACTTTGGCTATAACTATAGCTTTGTTATTGTTATTATATATATTACCATGTATGAATGCATATATACACAGTAATCATGATGATTCACCATTGCTGGTGACGGAAAATTGGAATTCGTGATTTCATCTTGGGTAAAGCGGTGAAATTTATCACGACAAGTTTTAAGAGATTTTTTTTTACCTGAAAAACGTGTGCATTTACAAATCGATTAACCCAAGAAACGGGTGTTACTATATATAATTCGCTCGTACACGTGCATAATGTACGTCGAAATGAAGCAAAAGGGGTCAGAAACCTGAGGACACCTGCAACAATCAAAAGATTCCTTTGCACTATTTTATGAACAATATCCGCACAGATATAATATATGGTGAGAAAGAGAAAAAAAAAAAAAAAAAAAAAAAAACAAGCCCACGATAAGGACAAGTGAGCTGGATTGCGCTTGTATATATATATTCACATGTACGTATATCGACAACGTGTCATTGACACAAATCTAATGCTCGTTGATTCAACTATTTATGCGCGAGCGCGCGCGAATAGTGCAAAATCTTTCCATATCTCTCTTATATTAAACTCACGACTCGTGTGCGTGCGTATAATCGGCGCCTCTTTGTACATAAATGTGTACCTCGTCTGTGCAACTGTCTGCCGATATAGTTACATACATATAGATACGTGTAATAACTGAATGAAGCGAGTACATCGGAGTAACTTTAGTATACGTAAGTATGTACATATTATGTATCGAGACGATGATGAAAACAACACACTTTGGCATTAAACTTAAGTAAGTATAATTTGTCTAAATATGTGCACGCGCATGCATATAATATGTGTACTGTACATTATAGTATTATATACGTGGAAAAAGCTTCGAGGCGTTAAGTTTCGCGCTTCCACGTGCGCTATAAAAATATGCACGTATATGTATACATATTTACATGGGCTGAGGGTATCAAGTGACGACTTTGCCTCCTCCAGCTCCACGAGCAGGTATATAATTAATATGTTATAGAGCATTTTTATCGAAATTTCAATGCGAGCGAATCTTTGTCTAGCTATATACTTGTTGGGCATTTTATTGATGTCGTTTGTTTTGTTTGAATTTCCGCTCGAGGGGCTCAAAAACAGCGAGCCATTTCTCCCATCATCGTCTCGCGTAGAGGTCACTCCGGAAACGTCAGCTTTTACGAAAAACCATCCGTCACTACACGACTCGTCCCTTCCGCCACGATTCAAACGTGAAAACGTCTTCTTGTTTACGGTTTTTTGCTCTTTCAAATCGACATATATACTCATTACGGAGAGGAACGCATTGGCTAATCGCGCCAAAGTCCTCGTGGTGTATTTTTGAAGGTCGAGATGCGGCCAAATATGCATATGTACACCTTTTCCTCTCGCAGGTGCATGTACGCGCGTGTATATACACCTATACGTTTGTATTTATTTTTAGACACATTTTATACACATGATGTAATTGTAGGTGATTGCAATCGGTAATAATTTCTTCTTTTTTTCCTCTTCCATACAAATGTTTGGAATTTATATATCTAACGACTCAAGGTTCGATTTATAAATGGGTATTACTTGCACTTCACGACCGAATTGATCATTGCGCATAGATATATAATTGATATATTAGGTTTTACGTTGATTTTTGGCAATTATGTGCAAATATGGCCCGTCGAATTGAATATTTTCATCGATGGTTGTATATATACAGATTCATCGATTTCGATCGACCTTGTACAGTTTAATTTTGTGTACACATTCGCTTATTTAATTTGTGATGAACTGCAAGAGGAAGAAAGGGGTAATCAAATCTAGTTTGGTTTTATCTAATAACCGGCAATAATTAATACTATACGTACGCTCGTTACTGATGTGCCCCTTGGTTGGGTTCGCAATGAAGGGGACTCGAGGAAAAGCCTGAAAATCAACACTCGATTACATCTGTAATTTATAACTGAAGAATGTTTTTCAAGACTTTTTTTTTTTCTTTCTTACACACACAGTTCGCTCGAGAATCACGTAAAATCGTATCCCATATTTCAAAATTTTTTGTTGTTTTTTTTTTTTTTACACATTTGGTAACAAAATTAAAATTGCGAGCCCCACAACCACCTTGTGAGTCGGGCCGACCAAACCTTTTTTCCCCGCACACCTTCAGCGCAATTAAAAAACCGCACGATCGTACGACACCAAGCCACAAATTTCCTCTTCTGTTCTCAAAAGAAAGGCCGCCCTTATCACCGACTCGTACTTTAATTAGTATTATCTGAACTGTTTGTACAAATCGAATTGTGCGTATCTCTGGATAATAAGGTAAAAAAATGCATCAGTTTGAAAAAAAAAGAATCGATCAGCTCACGCGAGTGTACTGCTGTTATACGTATACACGCATATGGAACGCAAGTGGCAGTGTCAGCAACACTGACCTAATCAAAACGCGTGAGCTACTCGTGCGTCGTCGCGTATATTGCCTTGAGACTATAACCCAGAAACGCTCGACGACGCCACCTTTTTTTTTTTTTCCTCTAATCTCAATAATACTGTATAGCCGAAAAAAAAAGTGTATGCGAAAAAATTCGTGTGCACGCACATGGAATACTTGTGACTGACACGTGGGACGGAGAGTATAATATAAGCGCCTTTGATTCTCTCAAGCGCCGCTACTTATGTCTTACCGATTTTCTCGTGTACACGTGATGGCCTCGAGTGTCTGCTCAAACTAACCGAGGAGAGCGTATACGCACACTGTACGGTTGATGACACGTTCACGGTTAATTGAATCTCAATTTGATCGGCATGAATTTTTTTTTTTTTTTTTTTTTCTTTCAAAAAGAAAACAAACGATTTCGTCCTTTGTATCGGGATGATAAGATAAGAGCCGGAAGCATATATCTGTATTGGATTTTTCTCTCTCGTCCGCGCGTGTGGGCTCCACTATTTTTCTGTGTAAACATTACGATTGCAAATGCAGCGTTCAACCTTTCTATGTCTTTTTTTTTTTTTTTTATTCGAGTTTGGAACGCAGGAAGGAAAAAACAAATGTTTTCAATCACTAGATTGCCGTACTGCAAAAGCCATGGTAAATCGATCCGTCGCACATTGCTTTGAACGAAACACGATAGTACGTCCGATTTTCAGATGCGATCGGATGAAATTTTGATATCGAGACGAGGTGAACAAAAATAACTGTGTGTAAATACTTTATGCCGATATCGTGGAACCGTCTGGCGTCGATGGGTGGCATGCAGAATAAGGGACGATGAAAAGTGAGAAATTATCATAGCACTTTTGCAATCGAGACAATCGGCGCGTCGATCGGTTGACACAACGGCGTCACCCACGTACGTGTAACATCATTTTTTTTTTCTTTTCTTCTCGATGAAGTGACCCATGATTGTTGTTAATATATATACGTCATCTATCTTTGTAAACGTAAAGTTTTTATTGCGCTTTATTGCCCTCCTGCCTGATGCACGCGGCATAGCTTTATCGCTCGAGATGCTTCCTTATTCTATAGAGACTGTAACCCATATTTCGATTTAAAAAAAAAAAAAAATGAAATAGTCGTATAAATTGGATCGTAGTATCAAAAGTACCCATAACACGCGCACTCGGTCAGTTTATCCATCGAAACAACAGTATATCTTTGTTCAAACGAAACAAAGACAGGTATATCATGTATACGTAGGTAAGCCAATGTACATTGGTATATGTAAGCTTTGATCAACATTTGGTGTTTGAGCAGAGGTTCATCGACCTCAAAGCGAAAACAAAAAAAAGAGCTTGTGCTGTCTCACAATTTTGTTTGAGTACCAGTTCGTACTTATGTGTTAATAATGCATCCAAAGCATTAATTTATAGAGCCATCAGTAGTCCGTAAGTACTTGTACCTAAGTTATATGTTCAACTTCAAAGGCTATTTTGCCACGCGAAGAGAGAGAGAGACAAGTGTGTGCGTCGGGCGTGAAAACAAAAAGGAAGATGAGTGGTTCTTTAAATAGATAAAAGTATGCGCGTACGTAGAGTATTTCGAGCCTGAGATCGTGAAATTGAGAGGTCGGAACTGCACCAAAGTCAAGTTGCGCTGAGGTTGTGTGTGCATGTTGTGTATGCGGTTGTTTGGGACAGGTGCTAGAGTTTTTTTATGTTGAAAAATTAAAATTCGACAAAAACAAAGACGCATGTTTACCATTTTTGGACTTTATGTTAAAAACTGTTGCAATGGTTGGTACATACGTGAATAACATAAGCATTGCATGGGGTCAAAAAAAAAAAAAAATAAATATTGATTGATTAGTTTGTAAAATCTAAAATCTAATTGGTTTGAATTCCATTCGTAAATTAAGTGGTTTAACTTTTATGGTTAAAATTACCCCACCCTTGCAACAATACCGTTTTTGATAGTGTCATCTTTAGATTAAAAAGGCAATGAAATGAGTGTTCACACCTATGAACTATTCAAAGGCTTACTTAAACCATACATGTATTTCATTGTTTGTCATTCAAACTATTGTACGTCTATTATGTCATCATAAAGATTTATTTCATTTCTTGTCCTGTAATTACAAGAAAATTATATAATTTTGGGTAATTGTAACATGTAAAAACAGGATTACCGAAGAAAGACCGGATAAATAGTAGGTACGACAGCTAGTATTTTTTAAATTTCGATGTTTGTTGGCGTATAGCACTTATATTCCCTTGCTTGAGGCGCTCGGGCGTAGGCGAAAGGTGGAGAAACCCACTCTGACGGCCAAACGCCATAGAAAGCGATTGCGCGCCTTCAGATCATAGCCTGTAATCATGAAGACAATGGTTATGTATTTTGGAAATTGTACTGGACGAAATGAGTTCTGTGCACCATACTATAGTTTACAATTAACAGTAGATCCCTGTAACGTATGTTAATTCAATGGGTTAGAGTATTGTTACACGTTGATCTAGTAGTCATTAGAATTTGTAGAAAACGACACGAGTGCAGTGGAAATTATTTATTTATTTTTATTTCGAGTTGAATGAGAACAAAAATGTGTACAGTAAATCAAACGAAAAACCTTCAATTATCGTTATTTCATCTACTTTTTCTTTTTTTTTCATTACAGTGGCATGGAAGAGAGAAAAAACCGTTAACTTTCGGCACACCAAACGTCATGACGCATCATCACCTGCCCGTAAAAATCCATCTCTCGGAGGGGGAAAAAAAAAAAAAAGAAAACAATCCACTTATCCCTCGTTTTCCTCTAAATTTTTTTTAAAAAAAAAAAAAAAAAAAAAGGTTCAAACGGAAGACGGACTAACATTCGCCTCGCCAAAAATACACCTTGGCGGCACAACAAGTGCCAAGGAGCGCGCGAAAAATAGACCCCTCCTTCACACAACGCATCATGCCATCTAACACGCGCTACGTGATTTTATACACGTTTATATTATATGCACCTCGTGCGTGAGCCATGTATGCTTGAAGGTGTGCTGAAAATTCTCCGAGGAATGGGACGCATCGGAGACACGTACCGGCACGCAAGTAGAGCTCTGGTAGAGCTACACCAGTAGTGCGTGGGCGGAGTATACAATACAATACATATATATATATATATATATATATATCATTGTGTCCAGTGCTTGACAATGGCGGTGGACGCGAGGGAGATATAATGTTCACCAGCCGAGCTTTTTAACCTTTGGACTAGACTACTCATATATACTCTCTTGTGCACACCTCTACTATATATACCACTCGGCGAGTGTCACGGTCGGCGACGTCACGTTGAGACGATAATGAACACAGGAAGGGCTGGGAGGGAGGAAGTAAGGCTTGGTACACTTTATAAGCTATGGAGGGGGGGCCTCTTTTGTTCTTATTCTTTCTTTCTCCAGAGGGAGCTCAATTAGCCGTGAAGTGCTCGAATTGCTCCGATCGGGTTTGCAAATTGAACTTTGCCTTTTTAACGAAACAAGAGTCGAGTCGAACTAATGAGAAGATTTTGTCGTTTTTTTTTCGCTCATTGCATCAATTGTCGCTCGTCTAAAGAACATTTGGTGAAAACGAAGCGTCAAAAAAAATTTGCTTCCTCTTCTTGCAACGGGGGTTTTATATTTGGTGAAATGATGGAGATCGCGCTTTTTGTATTTTCCATCTAGGCAAATTAAATTACACTCGCAGAGCCCAAGCGTATCGCTATTTATTTTGAACTTGTCGTTATTATTTAAAAATTGTCGCGTATCGGAGAGTATAATTTTCTCGAGCCCCAGTTATCTCGGCCTTTGAGGAAAATTATTTATAACTCACATCACCATTATTACTTACAAACAGTCGCTATGTCATTCATCTGCGTACACGCGTATGCATGTGCGATAAATCTCGTCTATCCAGTTAATTATTTTACTCGGAGCGCGGATTTTCGTAAAGTCATCTAACGGCGCGAACATTAAAAACGGCCAACTAGAAGAAGGAAAACAAGAAGGATGAGAAAAAAAAAAAAAAAAAAAAAAGAAAATTTCCCAAACAACTAACAGCTCGCGTTATATATGCATATATATACATCCGTAGCGGCAGCGTGTCTTATGCAAGATTAATTTGCCCTATCTGTCGAGCATTTTATTTTAAAAGCGACGGTGCCGGACTTTTCCGTTATTTGTTACGCGCTTGGTCGAGTGAAAACAAGGAAATGGCGAAATCCAATCGTATACGATTGATTTTTTTCTCTTTCCCTCTTTTATTTACAATTTACATAAATACACACTCTATCGTCTGTTGATGGAATCACGGATTTGTTATTGTCACTTTCATTATTTGTATCTCGCGGAAAGAAAAGTTTTATTTTAAATTATGTTGACCCCTCGATTTTACAAGAATTAGTATAATACATGTATTTATTTATACTTTGATAACACAATGAATTTCAATTACCTTTGAGCGTCTCTCTCTCGATCGTATGACTCGAGAGAATTTCCATTATTTACCCTCGCGTTTTCGGGGACATGGATTTTTTACTCCTTTTCCAGATGGCGTTTTACAGCTTTTCTTTGGGACAGTCTAGTTTTCCTGGAGTAACATGTATAATTGGTCCGTATGTAAAATACGTATACTTTTAAGACAAATCCAAGTTTGCTCCGATCGAAATTGAATGAACGGCTGATCCGGTGAATTTGCAAGTATCGACGATTGAATGAATGTACTTAAACCGGGGAAAAGTGGTGCGATATGGTCGATTAACTCGTTTGGCTCAATGGATTTCACGGATTGTTACTTCTGGCCAAATGAGTCATCTCGTCGTTTTTTACTCTCGACGTTTATCGGCTTCACGGGATTAACAAACTATTTTTATTTTTTCGCTCTTTCCTTCGGCTCGATACTACCGATTTCTGAAATCTTTTACATAGGATTTAAATACAATTTCATGTTAAAAATACAATGCATGGTTTGGGCTTAAAAAATGTGTTTTCAATCATCAATTATAAGGCAGTGGGTGAATCAAACAACATTTTTTTCAGCCAAAACAATACGATACAATTTTAAAGAAAACACAAAAATTTGTAGTTTATAATTGGCAGTTATACAAAAGTTTGGCACACTTATCTGCCAGACAATTATTTTTAAATTTTTTATTGTAAATAGGAACGAATAGATAAAATTTAAAAAAAAGAAAAATGCAGTTTATCCAGGAAAAAAAATTTCTTTCGATTTATTTAAAAATCTGTTACTAAATAGTTACGCTCAAGTATAGACGTTCGTACAATTGAAATGGATGAAAATTCACTCTTGCATCTACCGGACATCATAAATCTAAATTAATCCCATTGATGACAATAGTTTCCAACCCAAAAGGAAGAACAAACAAGAGAGCAAAGATGATGGATAAATTACACTCGTATACCCTCGATTTATCACACAATACACACGTAGGACGAGTCAAAATGATAATTGGATGAACTACGAATTTTGCGACCACGTGGAGCCGACGCGTAAGAGGAAATTTTTGTTACTCTGCTTGTAGTGTATAGATTTTTTTTCTGCAAGAAAAGCACATTGTATCAATCAAATGCTGTTTTCGGAAGTGCAAAAGCACCGCGAAAAGACAGGGGATGCCAGACAGAGGGATTGGCAGCCTCTCGCTCGGTATATTTGTTTTGTTATTCTCGTCGGCGCGCAAAAATAGAATGCATTATTTTTTCTCCTTCGAGAAGCAAAGTGCTAATTGACTGTCGTGAAAAATAAAGCTCGTGTTATTTTAGGGGCTTAATTTTGGGATTCTCACGAAAAACATTTATTTGGACAATTTTTTATTTCATTTTACACTTTCTTATACTCGAAAAGCCTCAAACGAAAAAAAAAGAAGCACAATCCACTCTGACTATATTATCGAAGGGATTGAAGTCCCTCCCATTTGGACAAAAATCCCGGGCAGTTCACGCTGGACGAGCATCTCGGACAAAAAAATATTACGTCTCCGTCTGTGCGTCATATTACGCAAGCGACATTTTTAACTAAAAAAAAAAAAAAAAAAAAAAAAATAGCAATTTCGCGGCACCGATTAAAGTCCTGCGCATAAATCGGCGCAATCAAGCGCTCGTATTTTATTAATAAAATCGCGATGACGCGCCGGCCGAAGTAATAACGGTAAAAGCGTCGTAGCCGGCGTTCGTAACATTATTGGCTAGCCGGCCGGCCGGCGCGCATTTGCTGCGTATCCTCTGAGCTTGGCTGTAATCAGCTTTGGCAGCCTTGGGTGTGATTTCTATTACGCAAGAGCTCAACTTGTATTTATTTCGGCCGCCTCTCTCGATATTTTTTTTTTTTTTGCTTTTCGGTATATAGGTATCTCCGAAATGTCCTTAGGTCGAATCGTCATTTTTCCATGGATTCTTTGGATTCGATGGGATTTTGGCTGGTAACGGGAGCGAATGAATTGCGTAAGGTATGGCAAAACCTTAGTATATTATATATTTTTGTCTTGAGCCAAAGTTGGCACAAAACTGTCAGGGAGCGCGAAACATTCGAAAAGAAAAGGGATAAACAAAGAGAATTCTTAAATAGAAGGAGAAAAAAAAATAAAACCCATTCGCGTAAATTGACACTTGGGGTCGCTTGAAGGAGAACAACTGCGTGCTCGTTTGGGAATCTTGTATATTATGTGCATGATTTTCGAGTCAGTGCGCTTAAGCCTCTTTTTTGCCAAAATGTGTATTTTGGTGTGGCCAGACGTTCACTGCTATGGAGTTAAATTATTCTTGCCTGCATTAACACACTAATTTATTATCGGTAGATACCATGTGGAAAAAAAGTGATGCACAAAAAAGCATTTAATCGCACATTGGGTTCCAGAAAATGGCATATTCGCTGCTCGTGCATAAATTATGGACAGGTAAATGACTGACCACTGTCTTTCTAGTCGTGCAATACGTATCATCTATGTACCAATTGCGTCAAACTGTGGGGCATCGAATCATTACTCTCGTTAATTTACAAACTAAGACCTATTATCAGTACTATAATTTTCTTACCACTAGCTTTGTTAAACGCACTTCATGAGATCTTATAATCATCGTGACTATACGTTTTATTTATCCAACTAGCATACCACGCACCATTTAAAGTAATACAAATTTTGCCTCATTGTTATCTTTGTAAACTTTTTATTTTAACTCCACGATAAAAACAAATAAAAATTTAACAAATTGTTATTAATAAAAGCGTACGTGATGCAAGGATGTTCTAAAATCAAAAGCATACATTGTATCTGTACACACTTATGTCTTCTCAACTATAATTAAATACGTTTTTTATTTTTGCATAACCAAAAACCTTTTCACAACTAAATAACTAGAAAATTCGTCACGAGCACGGGGCTTAAAAACATAATTTTCCACTTCGCTGAATTAAAAAAAAAAAAAAAAAATATCAATCCCTCGCGTCGACATCATATTGACAAACTCAGAGAAGCGCTTCGCGGAAAAAAATCAATGCAATCGTGTAATCGTACCTCTTCCTCATACTCAGCCCATCACCGCCGCGCACTGTGTGCAACAAGTATATATATGTTACAGGTAGCACTGTACAATCGGTGCCCGTTCGTAAATCAAAGCTGGAGGATATTTTAATAAATGTCGAGGGTATTTTATTACTTGACGAACAAAATTATCGATCCACTCAATTCGGGAGAGACAAAAAAAAAAAAAATACGCGTCTCCAAAACCTTGGCGACGGCCTCCGCACTTGAAGACGGACCCCTCCGCACTGTACTTGTAATATATTCCGCTCCGACGCGACAATAAAAACACAAGTTTTTCATATCTCTCAGTGCACGCGCTGCTCGTATAATTATATTGCTTGCTTGTGATGATAATAATAACGAGGCATTTGAGATTCGCGGGGCAGGTTAGCTAAGCCTCGGTTTTTCACGCTCGCTGATCTCCTTCTCGCGGCGGATGCGACATTAGATACCACGCGCGTGTATACACACCTGCTGCTGCACCGCTTCCTCCCCCAGCCCACCTTGTACACTCATCTACGCTTCTTCCTTCCTTCCTTCTTTCCTCGTATAAAAAATATACTCTAGTTTTTTAGACGTAAGAGTGGGATTTTTTTTTTTTTTTTCATTTCGCAAATTACGGAGGGTTCGGGGAACGAAGCGAGGGCCGATTTTTTTGGCTCGATACGTTTTTTACTCGATAAATTAGCAACGGGAGATCGGTAATTCATTTCCCTACTTATGTATCAAGTCGTTGTATGATTTTGACGGTGACAATGTATACATATATATGTGCGGGAAGCTGGTAAAATGATCCAATGCATTTTTAAAAAATATCATTGTATACTGTATCCAGTAGATTCCATCCTGTATTGAATCGATTCGATTTTTTGCTGTTTCCTTTCCAAAACTATGTTTTTCCCCAACTGTTACGCGGAAACCTGCAACGTTGCGCGATTTGCGTGTAACACGTGCAGTCTCGTGCACTCGTATCGACTCTACTTCGGGAAAACCGTCAGAGATATTGTAAAGTACGTGGGAATGTATAGCAGCAGGATCGAAACGAAATAAAATAAGGGGGGAAAAAGTAGCTTTGAGAGGATAAAAGGATGATCGCTTATGATTGTAGCCGAGGCTGTGTGTGTACGTGGTATGATTTGTCTTTCGAGTGTGTATATACGCGTATTATACGTTTATTGGTCGCGTAAATGGTGATATCCTTGTGTGTTTTACGTTATACCCTGCTTTCTGTATTATCTCGATAAACAATGTACCAAAAATTATCGGTAAATGTTTGCCGATCGTATCGTCATTGTCATCGATTTTTAAGATTATTTGAGTGATCATCTACAAATAAATTGTTCCGATCGTTGACAAGTGCATCGAGTATCACACAGAGTCTATAAACGTACAATGTTCGTATATATTATTATCTCGTGAAACTAGGACGTTATCAAATTGTCATCTAGTTCATATACATATATACATGTATAGACAAACGTAAATCAATCGTTTGCTTGTTTAGCCAACAAAACGGAACTTTTGATGTAATTTGGGACACGAGTGAGATATCGTTGGCGCCTTGAAATGAAATGTGGGTAGTGACGATTGAAAATAGAGTTATCTATCTCGTTGAGGGTTAAAAGTACAAGGACGGACAGTAGGTACTCTTATAGAGACGCGATATCGCAAAAACTGAACCACACATTTGATACATTACGTGGTCCATGTGTCCCCGAATTTTGAATACACCAACTGACAATGGGTGACAATCGGTGTATCCACCCCATATTGAAAGACGCTCGATCAAAAAATCTTTTTTTATCACTTTTATACTCAATATAAGTATACGAACAACGAAAAGTGACCAAAAAAAAAAAAAAGTAATACGGGAAAGATACAAGTATACGCTCACGTATTTTTATAAAATTCTTCTTCCTCGTACAAACGAATACCCGCATCCACGACCCTGACCCGTTAAATAAACTTGTTAATCATGTCGCACGCGATTGACGAATCATAAAATTGAAAAAAAAAGAAATTAAGACAATCGTGTGTACTTACAAGTTTTTCCCTTTCGCAGAGGGACAGCAGTGCCGGTGAGCGAAGGCGTAGCTACACTTGTTTTCTTTTTCCTCTTTTTCTGCCCAGATACAGGCGACTCAAAGTTTTGTAGCCTGTGTATATACTTTTATCTTCCGAGCGCTTGCGAATTGCCGATTGTACGTGGAACGATCGGAGTTGACGGTGTCTAAATATACACGTCAAGTCGAATCGCGCGCGTGTATATATGTAAACACCAAATCGAGGCTTATCTAGTATTATGTGTGATAAGTTAATCGACGTCTGTACACTTTGGCGACTTTGGCCTTATAACACTTTGCTCGTATGTATAAATATATGTATATATATCTGTAACAGTTATTTCAGCGCGAGTGCGAGTAGCGTAAGAAATGACGCGTGTGTACCAAAAATACGCGAAAGTATTGTAACCAAAGTACGACGGAGAAAAAAAAATGATACCGGCAGTACACGTATACCGATAGACGCGAATTCTCGTCCTCTGTCCTTCTTTCTCCTCCCGAGTGTTTGTCCGGTGCGCCCTTAGCGCCCGCTAGGACGGAACTGGTGCGCGCTTTGCCGATTTGACATCAGCTCTGCCCCTGTACGAGCGCGAAGACGAGGACGAGGACGGGCGAGAGAGAGAGAGCTGCTTCTGTTTTCTCCCACTGTGCCCCGGCGCTCTACACAGGCCCTCTTTCTCTCCGTGTGTCTGTCTGTCGTTCTCTCGGCGAATCGGCCGGTGTACCTGTGTGCAAGTTTACGGAGAGAGATCGTCTCGGCCGGAGATCGGTAAGGAGTTTGGCTCTCTCTCTCTCTCTCTCTCTTGCCCTTTCATATAGTACATGAGACTGCCTACCAGCTTTCCCAACGTGACGAGTCGCCGATTTCTCGCGGCGGATTTTTTTTTTTTTTTTTTTTCATCTTTCAGATGAGAAAGGAGTGTAGATGCCGATTTTTGCCTGTCAACACGATTCATACGATTTTTTTTGTTCCTCTATCTGTTTAACCAGTGATTGTCCACGACTGAAACAAAACTCCCGAAAAATCGTCAAATTTTGACTCTATTGAAAAAACAAAAATCGGTATAAACTCTATCAAATGCTTACCTCGTAACGACGCGACACATACTCCAACGCGCATCCTGGCATCATCTCATAACAAAGTTCCATCAGCTTGTCCACACGTACACGCAAAAAAGCTCGGCCTAACCGATTTTTAGGTGATCGGTGGCGTGATTGGCTCTGAGATTGGATAAGCTCGTCTTTATCACCCAGGCGCCACGTGAAGCTCGAAAAGTGAGAATCGTTATCGCAAAAAGCAACAGTGGAGGTGACGGGGAGCCGAAAAAACGTTCATATCTTGACTATATCGAAGTTTTTGTTTGGCAAACGTCGCTCTTCGTTTTTATTGCGAAATGGCACTTTAAGCGCCATTAGGTCAGCTAGGAATCTCGAAAAATTGCATATCCACACTATTAGACTACGGTCAACAGTATCGGAGATCGGCATCCGATCTTCTTTCAGGTGCCATAAGCAGCTTTATACACATCTATTTTTAGCCAATCAGTGCCGGTTACCATGGGCTGATACAAGCATTTAAAAAACAAAAAAGGGAAGGTTTATTGAGCGCTTAAAAAAACGAGAGTCGATGAGAGGAGGCAAAAAAATAAAAGTAGAGCTTTGACTCTGCGTGCGTTGAGGCGCTCGCGCGGCCTCGTGCGCTTCACGTGATCACTTTTAAATGCCCAATCAGGCCGGGCCTGCGGACACGTGAATTTTCTTTTTCTTTCTCTCCGAGTGTGTTTCGGGGCTCCCTCGATATGCTACCGCCTGCTTGTACATATTTTTTTTCGAGCCGAAGATTCTGCTGAAAAATTTACGACAATATTTTTTTTATCTTTGTTCAGTCACTTGGAATTAAGGTTTTTTTTTTTTTGTTGTTTTTCTTCAGCGATGTTGTTGGATAATTTAAGGTGAGTGTATTTTGTAACTTTTTTTGTGGGTCAACCATGTTATGGCGCGGCAAACGGAAGCGCGTTTTTTTCGGGAAGGTCGATTTCGAGGCAAATTTTTAAGGTCAAGTTCATGGGAACAGATTTACGCTGCGATGCGAATGTAGTTATGTAAATGAGATCAAAATTTTTCGTAATGCAAAGCAGATTTTTCGGGAATCGGTATCGATGAATACTCGCTTTTTCTATCGATTTTCAAGGAAAAACGTATAGTATTTTTATTTTTTGGATAAAAATCTTATTGCTCTTCCACTCGATAATAACTAAACATATTAAATTTGCGTGACAAAATTGGATGCCGGAAAACATATTTCACGCGTGTTGTTTGGCACCTTCGTTAAAACGTAAAAGAAGCCAAAGCAATGAATCAATGGATAATTAGTTCCAGCGTGGCATGAATTTATTGTATAAAAACTAAAGTAACATATAAGTTTATCGATACCTTAATTAGCCGTACATCCTTGAGACTTTCAGTCCCGAGTTAATGAACCCGTCTCCTTCCCTATAAATCTGTCGATATCGCATTTTTCTAGATTCGCATGCTGGTGCGATACCAGGGGGTATAATTATCATCAAAATATAAATTTTCTCTCAGATTTCCATTTCAAGTCTCAAGAATTTTTACTCTTTCAATTTTTACAACATAAAATACCAAGTCTGCAATTGCACTACACAAGTACTACATTTTATCTGGGTCCCTTCCGTATGTATATCATCTCAATTTACCTTTGTATCGGCGAATATAAAGAAAAAAAATAAAAATAGAAACAAAAAGGTGACAACTAACTCGCTCGCCTTATCAAAACCTGTAGGCTGGGGCAGGTTTCTCTTATATATACGCCTACGCGCCGTTTCATTCGTATACGTAGCTGTTATCGGTCCGTCGTCTTTTTTTCGTGAGCACCGGTGTCTATTGGTTTTTTTTTTTCGTTTTCCATCAAAGAGTGGGTCGTAGTTTTGTTGATTCTATCGCACGACCGAACGCAGATAGTGAAATTTGAATTTTTCAACGGTCCAGACGCTTATTTATACGCCGAAGATATAATATACAAGAGATACGCTATAGTAGATTTGTGTTGGTGTTCCGCACTAAAACTCTCCTCTTTCCACCGAAGGAGATATTGTAGTTTTCGCTTGGAGGAAAGACTACGATTTATACCCTACATTCTACTCTAATCTCTCTAATCCCTCTCTGGGGGTTAACTTAACGGAGAAACGAGGCGTTATTTTTCAAAAAGTGATCCATATAAAATCGAAAAGGTTACAACAGCTAACGGGTGTATAAAATTTTGAATAAGCGCACTGAAATACGCAGTAACGCAGCTGAAGTTATTAAACATTGCCGTAGATGTATACACATTATATCGCTATCCATTACATCCGGATGGTAATTTTTATTTGTTAAAAAATAATTACTTCATCAACTAAACGAGCATGTAATCGTTTTTGCAATAACTGGGTACATTTTTTTCAAAAATAGCCAGTTTCTATACATTATTTTTTGCAATTTTTGTTTGTATAATACCTGAAAGTACAAATCTAATTTTACTGGACTAAAAGAACACAAAATACATGCTTGGCATGGGTCATCACGTCATATCAGTAAAGCCAATATAGCGGGATAGAATCAGCGAATTAAAATTACGAACAAAATGAGCCGCGTTTTTTTCGCAAATCGCAAAAAACTGCCATTTTTAGCCATTTTTTCGAAACTCAACAACTCGCGTTCTATAAAATATTAAGAGCTGAAATTTTAACACAAGGTAGATATTGTAGTCCTTAACACTCACACAAAATTTGTTATCGTTCATTTGTTACCATAGATTCAGACTACTACTCTTTTTTTTCGCGTTAGTCAGAATTTTTGTAATATCGATATAATTTTATCCGCAGTTAGTAGCTCTATCCTCTATCTCTCCCCACACTTTACTAACACATGCATTATGTAGCTCATCACACGTACAAGCAACTAAGGGAGTTGAATCTGTTCTACAACTTATTAAAGCAAAGTAGAAAAAATTACTATCCGATAGTTAAGAAGTAAGAGATTATAACAGAGAGGATAAGTATATAAAAAAGTATCTTAACATTGATGAAAAAAAAAAAAACAATTGCGGCTGCAGTCAATCATGCTACTCCATGTCCATGTACTATTTCCATAACCACGTGGATTGACGTCGTCGGCGTGATGTGTACCCACCATTATAACATTAACGCCCACCAATTCTGACTTATCGGAGTTCACGTTACGAAGAAAACTCGTAGAGCATGTCAAATTCAAATGGTACCTTTTTTTTTATAGCAAGTTCTTAGATAGCACGTCCCGCTCAATCGACAATGTAACATGATCGAGAAAAGTTGCAGATCTCACAAAAATATACCCAAGTCGCAATGAAACAAACGCATACTGCCAATTTTTGTTCAGCCTATCCGTTTCCAGTTGTCTTAACGCTCGTGGCCACATAAACGAGACAATAGATCCTGCCTTGCGTGTACATAATGTTATACTTACAGCTACGCATCTTGAGGCCATCCTCGGCAACATTAATCCCATTTGCATGCACAGAAACTAGCTGGCGACGCTCTGTCGCATCGCGTTCCAAACGCGTACGTCTACTTGGGCGATAAGTTCAAGGAACGCGGCTACGGTCATCAGTTTGTGCGTGAATTATCAACGATGTAGATGACGAAAAAATTATAACTAGAAATCGAAAGGCTTAGCGGAAGATAGATTGTTTACAGGGTTGTCTTGTTTGGCATGAGGGGTTTTTTTTTTTTTTTTTTTTTTTTTTCATTGCCCCGTTGAAACGCGGCTGATTTAAGTTACGGTGCATTTTGAAAAACAAACCACAACGTTATGATATTTAAAAAAGCCGCCCTTACGCCCATATTTATTAACATCAAAGGAATTGCACCTACATTTTTCGGAATAAACGTGAGAACAAAAATAACCGCGTAAAGTCGTGAGTCCCAAATGGTGTTATAACTTTGAGATGACGTGTTTTTTAAATTATTAAAGTGATCTAGAAAAAGGGACAATCCACGGGGGATCATCCGTTTTCCGCCAACGTTCCCGGTATCGTCCAATTAAAAGAGTAAAACACACCGCGCGGGCGTCCCGGGAAAATATAATAACCGTGTCCATTAATCCGGTTGCAATGAGCGGGGCAAGGTGGGACGGGGGGTACAAAAGAGCGATAAATAAGCTCGCACGCGGGAATAAATCCCTTAAGCTCCTCAGTCGGCTGAACCGGAGGAGCAGCTCGGTGGAGAGTCAAAGTTCGGCGGACAGTCACAGCCGGGGCACAGGGGGCGGCAGCCATCGCCGGCGCAGCCACAGTCGTGGTCACCGCAAGCACAACCGACACTCGGACTGNTATATATAAAAATATTTAACAACTTGAAGCAAAAAATGGTAATTATTAATCAGCAGTTGCTATATAGTGAGCCAACATTTTTGTGTTTGCAATGACTTGAATTAAATTTAATGAGTAGACGGATTTGGTGTGATAAGACGTAGATAATTCTTGTGCATTTTTAAGCAGACATTATCCAAACAAAATGCTTTTTTATGGCGATTTTTGTTATCGACGTTCAGTTAGCCAATTTTTGTTTCACTCCCGTGTAGATTCGAAATTGTGTACAGAAATCGTCTTTCTGCGAAAATCCCAATTTTCTTACGTATCAAACTAGAGTACTATAGTTTTTGTTACCCAAAACGTTACTCTGACAATTGTCATTGTTTATTAATAAACTTGGTAAAATTTTTCCTTAAAATCATCGGGAAAATCTCACCAACAATTTTCTCATCTTCACAGAAAAGTAATCTCTACAAATGATCATCACGTTTGTAAAAATCTCAAGTGCCCGACCATGGTCGGTCACCACAAAAATGAAACAAAACAAAATCGTCCCATCACTTGTAAAAATTGTAAAATAACCACACTTTTCTTTCGACACGATGAGCTGAACCTTCACGACTCTTCTAAACGCGCAAGGGCTCTATTTTACTTTTTCTTTATATTTATAACACCGAATATGTTGTTCCAACAAATTCGCCGCCGCGAGAAAGAAAGCGGAGCACCGTATAACTGCAGACCGTATCTCATCCCCAGGGCTGCAGTACAGAAATCTTTCGGGGGGGGGGGGAGTACGTGTAGTATAGTTATGATGATTAAACCTCGTAAATTTCAGCTCCAATTTGTATTTTAATTGCGCGCAATGAAGGAGATCGGCAAATAAAGGATCGGCATCGAGTTGGGGGCCGGGGGGAGTAAGTAACCTCACACCCGTTTCTCCGTGCGTGTATATTTCATATTATGGAGTCGGCGAATTTGTCCAACTTTGAATACACGTTATGTACACTCGTGTACAGTGAGAATAACTTACACGCGTTTGTTGTTTCGTGACTTTTCAGGATCCATACCGATTCTATACAGTTTTGACGTTACATGGAAAAAGAAAGATGGTACATGTGCACGTGAGGGATTAAGCTCAACAGTAAGTTGCAGAGAGTAAAGTCGACCGTCGACGGCTCGAGAGACGTTTGCTTGAACGTGTGGGCGACGATTTGATACACAAAGTCATTTTTTACACCGTCGCCATTTAGAAAGCGGCGCGAACAACGGGGTGTGGCCATTGGGGACCAACAACGACATTTATCGTGGCACGTACAGTCGAATGCAAGGAAAAGATCTTTCGTGGGACACAGTACAATAGGTGCAGTTTTAAACCACCGAAACTTCAAAGATTTTCCGGTCAAAAAGTAATAACCACATGAGACGCACAATCCGATTGATGTCCGAAAGTTTGGGATCTCAATGAAAAACCAACATTTCAATCGAAAGCTCTCGGAAGCCATCATCGTTAAAACACCATCAGCTTCCTTTTGAAAAAAAAAAAAAAAAAAAGAAACAGGGGCTGAGGCAGCAGTAGTCATAAATATCAATCAAAATTTAAAAGGCTAGCTCCAAATGAAACCACTTTGGACTCGGCGGTCGCCGTTATCTCATCAGGAGCCCTTAAGACGCTCTTAAATAATTCAATCTCTCTTTCGCATTTCCTCTGCGTCTTTTTTTTTTTTTTTTTTTTTTTCTTTTCTTTTCCCCCGCACGAATTCAACGCATAAACACAGCTCGAGCCATTCTGCGACGACACGTGTGGTAAGGAAAAAAAAAAAAAAAAAAAAAAAAATAGTTCGCGCATCAGAAGAAAATAAGAAAGTGCCCGACCGAGATACACCGAAAACCGCCTCGAGGTTCGCATAATATATACAGGGGGCTCGGTCGCCTTCGCGCGTATTATATACCCTCTGGGTGTGCATACCGCGAGTCAGGTATATGTAAGGCAGCATTGGTGAGATTATGCGTGTGTCTGCCACAGGAGATAAGACGCTATAAATAAAAGCCGCGTGTTGTATGTGGCAAGGAAATCGCTTGTAAGACGCGCGTGGGCGGCTTGAATCTTGATGCCGGCCGGCGGGAAACCGGTGTTTGTGTGTCTGAATGGATGTTCGCTCGTGTCGGTGTGTTTCCGTGGTGGAATGTTATGGGATTTTTTTTTGTAAGTGATTGATGTGCGTGCATTGATTACTCGAGTGTCGTGAGTTTGCTTGTGTATAGGTAACTTGTCCCGTGCGTTTTTGTGGTTCGATTTTCTTTGTGGGGGAAGAGGTTTTTGAACGTTATTTCTGAGACTCATGTGTATACTCGAGTAGTTCTCGACAGACCTACAATATAGATGCATGAGGGTACTGGTGTACTTCAACAGCTATTGATACTTTAAAAAGTGTTTTTAATACCTCTTTTACGACATTTTTTAAATACGTTTCATTTTCATTGAACGCAAAGCCTCCTTTATGTACGAAACAGAGCCCGGCCGCTGTTGGTGTCGGGTGGAGGTCAAGGTGGTGGACGTGCGCGGGTACGTCACCGGGAGGGCCGTTTTGGCGGAGGTTGGCTTGAAGCGCGACGACCCGAGGGACGAGACGTTCAGCCACTGCTTTTACTTTGCCTATATGCGCAACCGAGCGACAACGCAATTGGATTCAAGTACTTTGACGGGTGCATCGGCAAGTCCACGATCGACTTTGACGATAAATCGCTTGATGGCTATACATGCGCGTAAAGTGTGAACCAAGGGAGAAATAGGGCTCAAGGTTTTTCTTAAGTATACTTTAGTAGGAGTACACATTAATTACTCAAGTTTGATAAATTACACGTGCCTTGATTCCAAATAAATTGGAACCTTCGACAAAAATACTCAATTTCGATCGTCGCGCCTTCATTAGCTTCACGGGTGATTTACGTCCAGCAATCAGTATACATATATATAATATATGTGCTCGCGTATGATGTATCAAACTGGTTGTAGCCCCGTGGGTATGCCCATTTCTTTTCTCGAGACAATTAAAATACTCGTAGCTGCGCTCGTTCGCGAGATGGCTGTCATCCTTCAATTGGCATTTTTTTTTCCATTTCACAAATGGGATACAGCAATGGGCGGCTTAAACGATGCCGTCAAAAGTGATTGATTTGCAATATATTTATTGCATGATACGTATACGGCAGTGGGAGTGGTTGATGTCGCTTGAGGACGCGCGCATGTTTATTCGCTAAAATCGATGTGTATACGTATAGCCAGAATGTATGATACGAATAATATAATTCTGGATCGTTTTATCCAATGTTCCTTATTGTGACCAAACTATTGTAGGAAAATCGCAAGCACATAATTTTTTTGTTTTTTTTTTTTTTTTTGTTTACTGAATTCAAAAAAGGTTTTCAGAAATCGGTCTTGATGTTGACGTTTATTTTGAACCACTGCAAGCAAGTGTGTATCAAATGAATTGCCAATTGTATATATGGATATGGATTACGACAAAAATAAAAAAAAAATTACAAATAAAATCACGTTTCGAAAATGTGGACGCTTTTGTAATCATCATCGCGACAATGGTATATAAGTTATCTTCGTTACTTACATGGCCCCGCAGCTTAAATCTGAATGGCCTTAAAAGCATTGCAATGGCGTTTTTTGTGTATTGTTATTGTTGTGCGTGTGTACATGTGACTGCATTAAACGAGTTTAAAGGCGCATGAATCACCGTACACCAGCGACTTTATTATACCCTGGGGGTCACTTCGTTATAGGATGCATTGCGGAAAAGGGAGCAAGGGGGAAAAACCTTAAAATTAAAATGCCATTTTTTTTTCAGCACATTTTTTAGGTTTGAGTACAGGTATGAAGTAATGATACACACAAAATTGCGTTTTTCTTTTATTACAACTTTTTTTTTCCCCTCTCACGTAGCGCTCGCTCATTTTACAATTATAAAAAAATAAAAGTGAAATCGCAAACAAATAAAAGACCATTTATTACCAGACTAAATTCATACAGTTAATAAAAATCGCTCTGTAAATTTTTTGCATCGCCTGGGTAATAAATACCGAAATTCCGTAAGTGCATTTTGACGTTGGCCTTTAGGGTGTTACGAATAATTTCACGCGAATGCTGAATGATTATTAAATCTACATTAAGCTGCCTATTTTTTTTTTATTATTTCGAAATAATTTTAATTTTTTTCCAATAGGATAGGCTTCTTTATTATATTTTGTATTTATAATCGATGTTTTTCGTCGCGTTTCAGGAACCATAAAGTTTCGAACCGAGCAATCAATTTTTTTTTTCCATAAAATAAATGGTCAGTATAATTTTTATTCCAATCCTCGTTATTATTATAATTATTAATTGAGCTAATTAAATTATTTAGAAATGAATTTTTTTTCTTACTTGATCGTATAAGCCACAAGAATGAGATTGAAAAAACAAATGTACAATTTTTTTAGCGCAATTATTTCTTACAAGATCGCAGTTTTTCATTGGTAGAATCGATAGACATAACAATTTGTATGATCATTCAAAATGATAGTTTTTATTTTGTTTCCTTTACAGTGGTATGTCTCGTGACCAACGTGTAGAAAAAAATTACTCTTACTAACTTACTAAATTACTAATTATTCAACAAAACGAAAAATTGCCGAGTATTACAGGACAATTCTTAATTTTGTTGATTCAACGTGTGCTTTATTTACAAATTGAAAAAAATGCTTTGAGGTAGAACACTATGGTTTTTGTTGTTGTTTATCGTTCGTGTATCTTGAGAAAAAATTATACGTTTTCACACAATTAATCAAAGAAAATATACATTTTATATTACACACTTAAAGATATATATTGGAATAAATAAAATAACATACAATTTTTTCTCTCACGGACACAATATTTGTTTTGTTCTTGTGGACTCGACTCTAGTGGTACTTTGATGAAAAAGTTTGCTGTGTTTCTACTTTATAAAGGTATTGTCATAAAAACATTGTAATAAA
>NW_019379489.1:2026427-2050233 GCF_000648655.2 Copidosoma floridanum | reverse complement strand
TTTTTTTTGACGACCAACAAAGGGAATATTCTAAACACTTGAGACACAGAAATACCTTTGAACACTTTCACTCGAAGATTTCAAAATAAATATACAGTAATTACATAAATAAATTATGCAAATGGAAATCTAATATTGTAGTAACAAAATCTTAACGGAATTCAACTATCATTTGCCGAAGTATTTTAACAAAGCAACAAATATTATTGACAACCTTTCGTGAAAGCGAACATCTCGAAGTAAAATCTTTCTCTCAAAAGACTCATACATACGTGCTCAAACATAGGCAGTAGCGCTCAGGACAGAGAGTCGCAGAACCGTAGTGGCCGCTGGCAACAGCACAGACTTCGGAGCTTAGCGACGACGAGACCACCTTCGACGCGTCACGATCACCGCTCCTCGGCTGATTCGCCAAGTTGACCGGCCTCCGGTTGAGGTCGCACTATCTGGTAGGTGATTAGATACTCGGGATAAGCTTGTTCACCTCTGTAGACGACGTACTCGGGGAAGACGAGGCCACCCTGCGACGGTCGACCCATAACGCTGTGGTGACCTGGTGGAGCGTGTGCCATTTTCATAGCCGAAAACTGCAAGAACGATTTGCCCAACGTCACCCGGCACAACAACAAATGCCTGAAACAAAAACATTTTCATTAGAGTCGTCGAAGGTCTGATAAAACAGATTCGCGCGTGGGAATTATTTTCCGTACCTGTGGCAAATGTAACAACTACGATCCTTGTGTACAGGACATCCCGTTCCACCGCAAATTCCATACACGTACTGATTACTTTTGCTGCTGTGCTCAGCAAAATATATCCCAGCACCAAACATACCACCAATGTACGCGTGACGTTCGTCAAAGCCTTTTTGTACGATGGCGTTGATAAACGGACTACCGTGGAAGAGCATTCGTTCATTTGCCTGGGAAATCGCCGTTGTGCCGTTGACGCGAGTTGACGTCGCGCCAGGGGAAGTGGAGCCTGTCATTACCGCAACCTCTTCTGCCACCTCTTGTCGACGATGGGTGTAACGTTCCCAGAGTTTGCGATTCTGAACTTTTTGAATCTAAAGAAAAAAAAAAATAATTATAATAATCGCAGTTTTTCATTGGTAGAATCGATAGACATAACAATTTGTATGATCATTCAAAATGATAGTTTTTATTTTGTTTCCTTTACAGTGGTATGTCTCGTGACCAACGTGTAGAAAAAAATTACTCTTACTAACTTACTAAATTANAATAATAATAATAATAATATTCAAAGGATTTTTCAACGTGATCTACGGAAAAGTGTAATGTATAACATGTGTTTACCCTGACGATATTATAACGTGAAAATATGCCCCCCGAATGGCCGTTATCCCTGTGTTCTCTGATGGTGCTCTGCATCTCCTCCTCGACAGCGAGAAACTCCTTATCCTCCGCAAGTAAATCAACCAAAAGCGTGCCAGGACTGATACTCGGCTGCCAGATCGATCCGGCTGTCGAGTTGAGGAGCTTCTCCATACCCTTGAGGAGCTTGTGCCGGTAGCCGTAAGCCAAAATTCCAACCTGCTTGAGATCCTCGTGGCCCATCTCCGCCAAAATATCCAGAGTTATCTGCTCACGCTCAAATAACTCTGATAAATGTTCCAAGCCGAGGCTCTGCAGGAAGGTTGCGACGCTGGTTATGGCGTTGCCGCCTGATCCGGAGACTATGCGCGTATCATCGACGGAGATGCAGGAATCTTTCGAGGATGGTTCACTTCGTTCCGAGCCACAGTTCTCCATGCCCAAAGGACTGATACACGAGCTTCTTCGAGAAAGCGGTACGCATAGCGTCATTGCTACACCCGATGGCATTATCACTGTTTCCTGACTCAACGACGGCGGTGGGGAAACTGCAAAACAAACAAGTCATTGAAACGCGTGACTTTGATAACGCGACCGCACGAATATGAAACTAAAGAAAGGATAACACTAACCAGCAACGCTGCTGGGCGACCTGCTTGATCCACTGGTGCTGAGAGCAACAGAGGACAGAGATGGGACAACCTGTTGCGAGGCCATCGCGTCCTGCAGTAAACTCCTCACGTCATCAGCACCGGCTAGATCCACAGGACTCTGACCTTCTTGATTCTTCAAGAAAGGATCGGCACCGTGGGCCAATAACAAAGCGCAAAGCTGCGTCCTACCCTTCTGAGCAGCTTCGTGCAGTGGCGTGAAACCCCACTTGTCAGTAGCGTTTACCACCGTGTTGTATTTGATGAGCAGAGCTGCGATGTCCAAGTGTCCGTAGCTCGACGCATTGTGCAAGGGTATGAGGCCACCCTTGTCCTGCGCGTTCACATCTGCACCACGTTCCAATAGAAACTCGGCTACCTCCAAATTGTTATAACCAGCTACAACAACAAACACTCTTTGTGAATATCAAGTAGTCTACAATATTTTTATATCGATTTAAATCAGTAACGTACCCGCTAAATGTAGCGGCGTGCTATTCCTGCCCTGTGCATCCCTACAGTTGATGTTTTCCTGAGTAACGAGCCTTTGCACCCTAGCCAGATTTCCCTTTTTCGCAGCATCGAGTAGCGCACTATTACCCCTGAGCAGGTCGGCAACGTCCTGATCACCCTCGCGTACGAGATCGAGCGGTGTCGCACCATCCCGATTCTTTTTGGTGGCGTCAGCACCGTGGCGTAAAAGCAGCCGTACAATCTCGCACTTGCCCTTTACCGCGGCTTCGTGCAATGGTGTGAACTTCCACAAATCGGCCACGTTGACGGAGGCACCATGTTTCACCAGCAACTCTGTCACCTCGTAGTGACCATAGGAACATGCGTTGTGCAGAGGAACGAGTCCTCTGTGAGATGAAAAAAAAAACCTCATGTTTTTAGTTTACAACTATTATTAGTGGATGGTTGAACACATACCCTTTGTCCTTTGCGTGCACGTCCGCGCCATGAGCCAGGAGATATTCAACGACAGCGACGCGATTGTAGCCAGCAGCAAAGTGTAGAGGCGTAGAGTGTCGACCGTCAAGGTCGCGACAGTTGACGGCGTGAGGATTGGCCTGGAGGATTCGCTCGACCGCTGGTAGATCTCCCGCCTTACTCGCCTCCAGCAGCTGGCTTTCAATGTCGTTGGACCTGCTCGCTGGATCTTAAATATTTCAAAGTTTGAATGAATGAAGAGGAAAAAACAAAAGTGCTCATGAGATTTAGTGTTACAGTATCAAGGTAGTGGGTAAAAAACGTCACCAGGACTTTTGATGCAAAGTTTCAGCTTTTGAATGAAAAGACACATTTCGTTTTGTATAGCGCCCTGGGAAAGTGAGTGTTTGTTTTATCACAACAAATTTCCGAATAAAACAGAGAGAAGACACTGTTAAGCAATAGCTTGCGCCGAGCATTCTTAGAAGACCTTAAAGTCTATTGCCAAAAGTTTAAAAATAAACTCGAACGTGCGAAATATTTCATTCATTTTGCATAATTCTTGAAGAAGTTTGCTATAGCGGCATTTACGAGACTAATCGTGTGTAACGCTTCGAAAAAAATTACATAATAATAAAAAAAAAGTGTTTTTGACTAAGTGACGTGAAGTATACAGTTTGATCATCTTCACGTAACTATGTTTGAAAATGCATGTCTTAATGAAACAAGTAATTAATGACAAATGTTTATGGTTACCTTGTAACATTTTGAGAACGTTCTCCGCAGCAACCTGGGCCGCCGTGTAACCTTGAAGAGACACGGTCTTTTGGTCAATGCCGTTGCTCAAGAGTATCCTGCAAGCTTGCACATTGTCTTCCCTTGCGCATCTACCGAATCAAAGTTATAAATTGTAATTTTATTTTTTGTTTATGGTGATTGAATAAAAAAAAAAAATAAAAATAAAAAAAACCTCTTTCACACACCTGTGCAAGGCCGTCTGACCAAGTCCATCGAGCACATTGATCTTGGCATTGTGAAGTATTAGCACCTCCATGACGTCGAGGTGGCCTTGATCGGCGGCCACGTGTAATGGTGCAACAAAGTTTTTGTTCTTCTCATTTAACGGCGCATTTTTCCTTATTAGCATTTCGACGATTTGTTTACGCTTAGGGTAGGGGGACGCTACCGCGCAATGCATCGGCGTGTCCCCCGTGAACGGATGCTTAAAGTTAGCCACCTCGGCAGACAGGTACTTTTTTATCTTGGTCGGATCGGCCTGTCTACAAGCGTCTAGTAGACAGTGGCCCTTGTACTCGTCTGCAGAACCCAAGTTAAAAAAAAAAAATACCATCAATCAACACTATGTCTGTAACCAGGAGAAGTCATCAATTCGAATAAACTTACAAGCTAATCTTTCTTGGAGTTCTAGCGTAGGTGCCACGTCGATGGCGCTCTTGCCATGGCAGTTGAGCTGTGTCGGATCGGCACCTTCGCTCAATAGCAAAGAGCACACTTCTGCTCTGGATTTACTTGCTGCCTCGTGCAGTGGCGTAAACGCCCAGAGATCGCTCGCGTTCACCGCTGCTCCGTGTTTCATCAGCGTTTCCGTCACCTCAAAATGTCCGTATGAACAAGCGTTGTGCAACGGCACTAAACCCCTACAATGACACTTGCACTGAACGAAAGACTGCATTTTTTTCTTAAACCATGTACTGATTAAGGATTTTCTTACCCTTTATCTTTGGCATGTACGTCCGCACCATTTTGCAAGAGCGTTCTCACGATTAGTAAGCGATTGTAACCAGCCGCTAAATGCAACGGAGTTGACCGACGACCATCGCTGGCGTGGCAGTTTACATTGAGAGGATTTAGTAACTGGACGAGCCTTTCTTCGTTGCCCGACCTCGCGGCTTCCAACAGCTCGTCCTTTTTGTACTCACCTGTTAAAACTAACTTTGTTGCTGGATCCGCTAATTCTAAAGCAGTCTTACCCTCAGTGTTGCGGATATTTGGATCCGCGCCGTGTTGTAGCAATGCTATACACACGTCTATCTTACCCTGCAATATCAATTGTATAATGTTTTAAATCTAAAAATTTATACCAAAATACATTTGCGTTCATAAGTAAGAGTAGTATAAAAAACTATTGATTTATCACCTTAATAGCAGCTTCATGCAAAGGAGTGTAATTCCAATTGTCCCTGGTGTTTGGATTGGCTCCAGCTTCAAGTAAAAGTCTTACAACGTCAGAGTGACCAAAGGAACAGGCATTGTGCAAAGGATGCAGGCCTCCATCATCTCTGGCTTGAATCGATGCTCCAGCCACTAGTAGATACTCCACGACCTCTCTCCTTCCGTAACCTATGGCAAAAATAATATGTACTTAAACATAAAAATGTTTATTGAGATTAATAAGGTAATTTTTAAAAATATTTAATTTCTCCAACTTGTAAAAAAAATCAACACCAAACTCTCTCGTTCAATGAAAATAAAAAAAATAATAAAAAAATTATTTTTAAAAAATTTGCGAGGTATATTACTACTTCTCGAAATTTAAGAAAAAAGGTTGCTAACCATCCTGTCGCTCTATGGCTAGGTGGACATGGCTGAATCTTTAAATAACATTATACTCTACTCGCCATCGAACCACGACTTAAAGATCAAAAACATTAAAAACCCCATTCTAATCTCAAAATAGAACCTTGAAGTGTAAGTACAAGTATATAGTACATAGGCATCAACACCTCGAAGGCACCGACCGTCGCTCCATCCAATCACAAAACTATAAAACTGTCTACCTAGCAACAACAATGGATCTCAATAAAACCGTAGGTATGTAGTAGGTATAAATATATGTGCCTACAGTGTACACCTGTGCACATTATCCCTCTTCTTTCTTTTGCTCGTAATATTTGTTATGTTATAAGCATGTCACACATATAAAAATGCAACAAATACTCCTTTTTGTTCAGCACCTGTCTTGTTTTAAATCATAACGTAGTGAAATCCCTTATGGAGCACAAAAAAAAAAAAAAGAGAGGGAACGAAAACAAAATGATCGCTATAACTTATTCTGCTGATGCGCGACAATAATATAAACAAAACAAAACGAAGAAAAGGGCACTGACCAGCAGCAAAGTGCAGAGGTGTGGACTTGCGTCCGGCAGTGTCGCGGGCGTTGACCGTTTTGGAGTTGACGAGTTTCTTGACGCGGCCAAGGTCGCCGGTTTTGCAGGCCTCGAAGAGCTCTCTCAGTGGGTCGACACTACCCGCACCAGCAGCTGACGATCCAGCATTAGCTCCTGGTCCTCCGCCTCCTTGGGATAGCAGCAGCAGCTGCTGCTGCTGTTGTTGCTGTTGTTGTTGTTGTTGGTGGTGATGGTGTCCGAGTGGAGCAGCGCTCGTGTTGCTGGTGAGGCTCTCCGCGCTCAGGACCGACCTCCGTCCAGCCATTTCACAGCGCCATATTTTCACCAGCACATTCTTTCCTCTCTCGCCTCGTCTATGCGCCTCTATCACGAGTCTCACGACACCCACGATACAACACTGCACACACCACTTGCTTCTATTATACTAAGCTGACGCCTAATACTCTACACACTTGGGACGTTTTCCTCCTCTTCTACGCGAAGCGCACCTCCTTTTGCTATCTCGCTTGCTTATAAATTCGCAAGGCCTCTCTCGCACTCCTCGCTCTTCCGCGAGTCGCGACCTGGGACCTGGGACAACTACATGTATGTATATACATTCATACAGAAATGAGATTATCTGCCGAGTCTAATCCCAGGATGACAGACTTCTCGCTTATCGACAATACCGACATATCATTCATTGGTCAGGAAGGGGCGAGGCTGGGGTGGGGGGGAGGGAGAAGAAAAGTACCGCATCACATGATCAGATGCGGTGAGGACTGAGAAGAGTGTGGGCTGGTGCCGCAGTTTATTATTGTTTACATGTATTACCAGTATACCTGTTGGAAAGTGATTTTTTTCTTAGGAGTTTAGAATAATCAGTTAAAAAATCACGTCTTTGTAAAGTTTGCAGCTCAATGTTGCGGCTTTCGTTCACTGCTTACTCGTTTTAATGTGTAAAAGTAACGAAAATCGGTTTTTGGAGCCCAAACATTGTTGTGGTATGTGAGATGTAATCAAATGTTCACTGCTTGAATTGTGTTTTTTCAAGTTTTTTTTGACCCAAAACTGTCTTCAATACAGATTAAAAATTTATCATGTTTCAAGTAAAGACCAGTGCTACACTTCTTTAACGTTGTAGTGAGCGAATAAATTTGATACAAAACTTAACCTTATTTAGAACTAAAACTGTATTATTTCTTGTGAAAATATATTAATTTTTTTATTTCATTTTTTAACAGAATGACGCAGTACTAGTTTCTGCGATACTAGTATTATTGATTAAAAATGGCGGAAAAACCAAAATCAAGTTATGTCCCTAAACATGTCCCCAAAGATGCTCAAGTTATTGTGTCAATTATGAAAGATATGGGCATTACTGATTATGAACCTAAAGTTATCAATCAATTATTAGAGTTTACTTATCGTGAGTACACGCAACATTACAAAATACTTTTAAATTTCTCAATTATAGTTATAATATTTTTTTAGGGTATATAACGTCTATTCTCGATGACAGCAGAATTTACGCAAATCATGGAAAAAAGAAAGTCATTGATCTTGACGATGTTAGACTTGCAGTCAAGCTACAACTGGACAGTACGTTTACAAATCCGCCTCCTAGGGATGTTTTAATAGAGGTTGCTAAGGCAAGAAATTCTGTTCCATTGCCATTTGTCAAACCAAGCAATGGACTCAGGTTGCCACCCGACCGTTACTGCTTAAACAATACCAACTACAGGCTCAAGTCTCCTATAAAGAAACCCGGTAAAGGAGGAGGATACACGACTTTTGGAAATCAAACTAGGTTTAAAGTCGACACTCACAAGGGCTACTCCATTATTAAGAGACCTTCGTCATTTTCAACTATGGCCAGAACTCAAACAATTTCTATTCCAAAACCCGTAGTAAAGCTAGCCACAAGTAAATTTGAAAAATAACTGTATGAATGACGAATAGTGATTTTGATATCATGAATTAAAACATCAATCGTCAATTTTCTTTTTCAGACTCTGTAAACCATTCTAATGCTACAAAGCTACAACAATCAATGCAATCTCAAATGACACCTCTGTCAGAGCATAATCAGCCAATGATGAAAATGGATTTAGAGGAATCCATTAAAAGAAAGAGGGAGGAGGAAGATTATGATGTCCCGTAAATTTTTTTTTTCTGATTCTTAATTATAGTGCCATGAGAGTTTACTGAAAGCTAAATTTTTATACTACTTTTTTACGATAGCTAAGCGATTTAATCGATTGTAGCTTTTTTCTTGACTACTTTTTTTTTTTTAATTACAAATTACAATTAAGAGGTAAGGTTTGTAGACATCGAAAAAATGTGACTAATTAGATGCCATATTTCTTTGAAATTTAGTGCGTGACCAAAACACGTGTAATTAGTGTAAGCCAAACTTATTTATTTCCGCATGTACCTGATTTATTTACTCAATGATCATTTCTACGTTTTAGTAGACGCGGACTTTTCCCCTCATCATTATCCCAACGAAATGCTCATTCGTCTTTAAGTATTTATCATTCTTTTTTTTTTTTTTTTTTAAGCATTAATGTACTTCAGTAAACTCTCACCAACCAATAAAAAAAAAAAAAAATTGCCATACCGTAAAGAAAAATTGTTTCTCTTTATTCAAATACATACTAAAAAAGTGAAAAAAAAAAAAAAAAAAAAAAATATCCCTCCTCCTCGATACCCGCCTCGCTGCGTCCTGCAACCTCGTCTCCCTTGTCGGCACCGTCCTCAGCCTCGCCTCCCCTATCGCCATTATCCTCCGCCTGGCCACCTCCGTCGGCATCCTCGCGATCCCCCCCGGCACTTTCCTCTCCGTCCAGCGCCGTTTTCTCCAACCTCGGCTCGTCGTCGTCGTAGTATCCCCCAATCGGCTCATCGTCACCCTCGCCCAGAGCAATGATCATCGAGCCGTGCCCGATCGACGGAGCTTGCGACGGAACGTCCGGCGGCTCCTCCTCTATCCTCGCAAGCATCGGGTCCAAGTACCCCATACCCTCTGGCCCCTCGTCCTCCTCCTCCTCCTCTTCGTACTCGCCTTCGAAGAGATCGGCAAACGCTATCGAGCCGGTCTTCTTACCCGGTGGCGGAACTTCTTCGTCCTCGGCTTTGCTCTTACGGCTTCCATGGCCCACGGGCAGGAACATCTTGAGATTCTGCGGCACGTACTGGCTCTCGTATATCCTTCATCGAAGATATCATCAGATGTGTGCGCGTACATAAAAATGATAAAATATATCTCGAGAGATGTGCGGTTGGTACTTGTCGTGAAAGTAAATGACGCGGATCCGACAGTTGGCGTGTATCTGTATCCTCGTAGCCTCGACGTATTTGCTCCTGAAGAGCTTGCCCGTCAAATCGTCCAGGTCGATGCTCATTTCGTTCCAGCCTTGTTTCAGGCAGAGCGGCAACGAGGCGCTAAAGTGCTGGATGCGGTGCCGACTCTCAAAATTGCTTAACCTGATGCGCCGGTGGACGTTGCGGTCGTCCAGGACCTGCGGTTGTATATAATGCTTTACACATCGAATACGCAAGTTTTAAAGAAACATACGCACCGTGATTTCTACGGTGAAGTACTTGTTCATGTTTTTGATGACCAACTCGATGTATTTCATGTTGATGCCGAGGGAGGCACGGCGCTTTCGGGGACAGCGCAAGTAACACGTCGACACGTTCGTGCTGGACAACTCGATGGCCAGTGATCGCACTTGCTCGTCCGTCACGCGGCGCACGAAGCCGTTTCGCTCCACCTTGAATTGTTTGGTTGGTACATATAAGGTACACTTTTGTTTGTCCATCGGATATAAGGATACGTGTTTTTTTTTTTTTTTTTTTTTTTTTTTTTTTTTTTTTTTTTTTTTTTTTTTTTTTTTTTTTTTTTTAGTAACCAACTTTCATTTCCCACTGCTCCAGGGGGGACGGCCCGAAGCTCTGGAGTACAGGAATAAAGCCAACCTGCCGCACCCTACGGTACATTGTGGCTATGACGCGCTGCCTCCCGCAGGTCACTCGTTATGTTTACTTCTATGTACTTGTAAATCCTGCTTACGCGACAGCATCACTCGATGATAATCAGTTCGCGGATATGTCAACTGATGTGCCATCCAACTATAGATCCAACTTCACTTTCCTTCGATGTCACAGTTTTGATATTTGAATGACGATCTCAACTCATTCGAATTTTTCCCACCGTACACGTCATCTGCACATTTTAAATACATATATACATATATATATGTCCTTGACAGACATGTGTGCGTTTGGCGTCTGATTTTGGTGATATGTTTTCTCTTTAGAATAATGTAAAACGTGTTATAAATAATAATATTTAGATTAGTTGATTGTTTTCATCTCTTTCTATTAATAGCTCAAAGGTACGTGTCTCGGGCAATAATTGGAATGATAATATTCTCACGTTTATGTTCATCAACACTGTAGTTTTATTATTCTAACCTATAATAATTTGTTTTTGGTTTACAGGTCTATATGTTGTTGTTTTAAACGTTGTTGCTGAATTGCGGAAAAGGACAATAAAAATGTCTGAAAAATCTAAAAGCATAGGGCATGCCAAACACATCCCGAAGGATGCACAGGTTATTGTGTCAATAATGAAAGACATGGGTATCACGGATTACGAACCCAAAGTGATAAATCAACTTTTAGAGTTCACTTATAGTGAGTGTCTTGCTGATTTTTGCGAATTTCAAGATCTTTGGTAATTCATCAATACATTCTTTGCAGGGTATGTTACTTGTATTTTGGACGACAGCAAGGTTTATGCCAACCATGGCAAGAAAAAATTGATAGACTTGGATGACGTGCGCCTTGCCGTTAAGATGCAGACAGAAAAGTCTTTCACGAATCCGCCACCAAGAGAAGTATTAATAGAAGTTGCCAAAGTTAAGAACAGTACGCCTTTGCCTTTTGTCAAACCGAGCTATGGACTTCGATTGCCACCGGATCGTTACTGTTTGATGGGTACCAATTACAAATTCAAGTCTATGCTTAAGAAAAGTGGAAGAGGAGGCAATACTAATACAGCTGGAGGAAGGGGTTATTCTGTTGTAAAACGACCTGGTACTCTGAGCTCGCTGTCTAGACCCCAGCACATTACTCTACAAAAACCGACCATAAAATCTGTCACCTGTAAGTTTTTAGTGTTCTTTCCTTCATACAAAACATTGATTTCTAGTGGGAGTATTGACAATTAATTTAAATTTTTAAAGCTCCTGCAAACACAATAACAATTCACCAACAAATGAAGGCAAAGATACCTCAGGTTTCTGAAATGATACCTGTTATGACAGCACCACAGCCACCAGGAAATGTGAAATCCGAGCCCAACGAGACCAACAAAAGAAAACACGAAGATGACGATTATGATGTTCCATAGAAATATTTCTCGTTTTACACGTTTTTAATGTACCATGGATACGTTAAATTATTTTTATATTCGTAAGTAAGGATGTGAAATTTTAATATTGAAGTCTTTCAAATGATACTACGTTTGTTCATCTCTTATGATGCTTAAAGTATAATTAAGGTCATGTTATTAAAAATAAAAAATATATAACTGATTTTAAAAAGTTAAAAGGTTTTAAAGGTAAAATAAAGACTAATTATAATATCCAGTGTTATCGATCATCTACTTATTTTCTTTTTTTACTCCAAACTTGGATGACGTGCATTATTATTTGCGCTATACAGTTTTGATCTATTTATTTTTTTTTTATTTCGTTGATATCAAATTACAAAATAATTCAGTTGTCGCTCTTTCGTCGAAAAAGTTAGTCCATGGTAAAGAGAAGATCCAACCTTATGCCATCAATTGCACGTACTTTGAGTGCAATCATGTGATTTAACTCCCGGTTGAATTGTCTTGCGTATGCTCGCTTCTTTCGTGCAAGGCGCTGGCGGCAGATCACGTCGCTGTAATGAAAAAATGTATCAGTTTTTAGTTGAAACTGCTAAATCAGAAAAAAAATTTGTTAAATCAGCCTGAGAATAGCCCGAGACTTTGCTTGAAAAACACAATTCAGTACTTAAAAATCACCTCAAGTTAACAACATGAAATTGCGTCGTAAATATCAGCCAATAAAAAAAGAAAAATGATGCTGGTAGTAAAAATTTGATGATAAATAGTTAAATAATAACAAGTTACTAGGGAAACGAGAGTAGTTTGGTGTAACTCGGGTGAATCGACGATTCGCTCGTGCCCAGCCCCGACACTGCTTTTCCACCCTCCTTATTGCTCGCCTCGTCCATTTTCACAAGTATTCATCCATTTGTTTATTCATCCGATTCCACCGACTTGGATACCCCCTGCTTTTATTCGGGACAAAAACTGTACGTCCTCCTTGGATCGTATCGCGCGTGTCCCCCGGCGCGAGTGTCGAGCGATGATAAAACACCCGAGTTCAATCGAGGCGGAAAAAGAAAAGCCGCGTTTCCGGCTGCTCTCTTCTATCGATTTGTTTCGAGCGTTGCTATAAGTACCCGTGAGCTCACGAGGATTTGAATGGCGCCAACCTGAAGAAAAAAAAGACTATCCGATTCGTCGTTGCTGCCGCACGCGATAACGTGCTGTTACATACTTCCTTCTTTCTTTTCTTTTTTTTGCTCCAGGATTTTTTGTGCGCGACAATACGTAGGGAATTGTAGCGAGTTGGAATTTACTCCTATAAATGTATGGTTAATTTTATGGAAATATCGGTTTGGAACAAAAAAAAATGACATGCGTCTTGTCGATGCAGTTGAAGTAAAGTTACGATCAACAGGTTTTTTCATAGTTTTTTGGCACAGAAAGTACGATATTTCAAAGTACGTGGCTGGTGCTTTCAAATTTTACGTACCGTTTCATATTAAAGTACTTACTAATACAATCAACACGTGGTTACAGCGTTTGTTTCAATAATTTTTCCATAATTTTTTGATCGTCTTTCGAAGTTTTTCTATTTTGAAAAATATGTAACATCGTGACAAATAAAGATAAACGACAAAGTATGAAAAGGCTTTTTTGTTTTTTGATGTGTTTCAATCTTTTAATATTTTTAAGATGGATTGTTCCGAATTATTTCTCTTTGAATGACAAAGATACCTTATAACGTAGTAAATAGGAAACTCGAACTACCTTACTGGAAATATATGTAATCCTCGTTATTAATAAATGATTATTTCTTCCATAATGATGTATGTACTTTTTTTTTTTTTTCAGAAAAAAAAATATAAAATCTTTCAAAGCCTCGTGAATCGTACAATTAAAAACAGTCGCATTCCGAAAAAAAAAAAAAAAAAAAAAAAATCACCGTTTCCCCAAATGGATTATTAACAAAAACTGTAATCGTCAAATCCAAATGTACAACCTTTTACATCAACCGTAATAACGAGCAAAGCGCAAACATATCATTATACGTCCACCTCAGCTGCTCTACATATAGTTATATGTTTGCGCCAACCGTTAAGCTACCCTCGTAACTAGTTACCAAAAGCAGATGATGTTACTTGGTATATCCCATCAAGCACATAGACAGCGAAACGATTTATTGAACACGCCATAGCCAAAAGGGTGCCCTTCCACGCCTCGTCCTGTTTTTTTTTTTTTTTTTTTTTTTTTGCCCGCCCTGGAACTAATGCGAAATGAGTTGTAGGGAGGCGAGGATCTCGGTCCATATGGCTGCTCCTCTCGCAACGGGGTTTTTGTACGCGCCCCGCCAGCATTTACTGTTTCAGTTGGAGGCCCGTGCGTGCATATATACGTTGGGTGTGACGACGCGCGACCCGAGACTCCCATTCCTTAGAGAGACTAATGTGTATTATATGCAATTGCGTGTGTGCAGAGTCACTTGACGAGGTCGTCTTTTTGCTCTATATGATCAATATTTTTTTACGGTTCCGAGCATCCACGGGTTCCCAGTAGTTTTCAAGGTTGGTGAGGTTCCTTTCGTCGGGTCTACATTTTCTTGGCTCTGGAAGATTACGAGGAGGAAGGAGGTGGTTCGAGTAACTACAATTTACCCCATTTGAACTAATTCAAGCGTAAAAAGAAAAAAAAAAAAAAAAAAAAGGTCGACTCATCTCGACCATTATTTCTTAAAATCAATAAAAGTGCCCAATCATAGCTCATCCCAGGCAGCGTTACGCAACACCCACGGTATATACAACCCAACGATCCCCTGAACTCGGAAAAAAAAAAAACGCGAGGATAAGAAGCAGTGGACAAAAAAAAAGAAAGAAAAAAAAACCCCTCAAGAGAGCTCGATTGTTTCCGATGTCCATTTGGGTGAAACGGCAACCGAAAGGTGGTCGGTTTCAAGGCCATTGAAACCAACCCCCTCTCGGTTCCACCACCCGAAAAGTAGACACGCGCTCCATGTAATGATGCTCTGTTACTTATATATATATATACACATCGTCTCATCGTCAGTGATGTATTACGAGAGACGACGCCCTACTTAACGCCGTATCGCGCGCAATGGGAGAGTTTCTATTATATATATTTTTCTCTTGATATGTATGCTGTATTGAACAGAAAAAACAGGGCAACTAGCGTTTTACCGCAAGCGAGTATATTTATCCATTTGTCGTGACAGCACATCAGTTATACAGGGAGAAGAAAAATCCCGATACATCGGCACACGTGTGCGAGAGTAATTTTGCGGAATATTATTTTTCCCCACCACCACCGAGAAGCCCGTTCTCCTGAGATTGCCCGTTAAACGCCGCGAATGAGATTCGTGTCGCTTGTTTATCTTTTCGGGAAAACACTTTTCTTCGACGAACGTATCCAATCAGAAAAAAAAAAAAAAAAAAATCACAAGTCGATTAACTCAGAAATTATTTCTCTAGATGAGCACGCGCGTCCTGGAGCGATGATCCATATTCATAGCTATATTTATACGTATACTTGCACGTAATTTCTCTCTTTATAGATATACCAACATCGAGAGCCATGTCCTTTTGTTCCTTCAAAAATTCAACGCGACGCGTGTACGTAAATTATTTAATCGTCAGTCAATAGGCTCGAGAGTTTGTCCACGGCGAAGCTTCATCAACAACAGCCTCTTCCCCCCAAGCATATATTTCTCGTAATTTCATTGCATACGTGTACAAAAACTTATATATTTTTTATGAAAAAAAAAAAAAAAAAAAAAAACCCCTATTGCTCATACACCCGCAGAGTTTTTTTTTCTTTTATGAGCGCCTACTAAAGCGTAGCCGCGTCACCCTTATATACATGTCCTCGCTTGCGTCCCGAGATTAATCAATCAACGACACGAGCGAAAAATCTCTCAACATCAAGCTTTCGTTAGCTTATACATATACATGTACATATTATATATACGTGGTATAGCAACCCTCGCACTCTCGAGAGGCCCGTATACACACTCGGACGTGAAAGAATTGAAGAGGGATGGAGGAAGAAGAAAAAACAGTACAAGGGGAGTCGGGGTGAATAAGGCGCCACTCTCGGGGGTTGTGCACGGTGGCGCCAGCATCAGTCGACAGAGATAGGTCGTCGAGGGGCGGCTGCTCAGTGTCAGCGGGGACTCGGCTCTGGCCGCTCGATATACCCACCCCTTGTGTTCTACGCACACACCTGGATCGTTTTTCGGGACAAAGTGTTGTATTTTGTGCACGAGTGCGGGGAGAGCCGGACCAGCCGAACGCACCCCGGGGCCTTCACTCCCCGACAACTGAAGCAGCAACTGCTGCCATGGCCGGTGAGATGGCCAGCGAAACCCGATACAGGTATGTTTGTGGTTGTTTTTTTTTTTTTTTTTTTCTTTTTTTTTCAAGAAGATTTGTGTTCGTTTCCGGGGTGGGGTACGAGCAGGGGAGAGCGCGAAAGAGAGCTGGCAGGGAAGAAGTAGAGCGCAGGGGTTGGCGGTCATATGGCGCGAGGGATAGGAACGACTTATTTGCTTCGAGAGGAGGGAGAGTGTTTACACACGACGGAGGTGTAGCCGTTGAACTTTTTTTTTTTTTTTTTTTTTTCATACAGGAAGGTGTGCCCTCGTTGTTTTTCGTGTGAAAGTAATGGTAAAAAATGGCACCCACCTCAGCTACGCCGTCTTGGCCATCCATGTGGGTGAAAATTTGAGGATTTCGAGGACACAAGTAGAGGGGGGAGGGGAACGAGGGGTTCCGAAGGGCGCGAGAGGGAGAGTGTTACGTGACGGATTGCGTGACGCGAGAACTAGGGTGAAAGGGTGGGGGGAGTATCGGAATTCCAGAAATGCAAGCTCTACAGTCTTGAATTTTGCTAGCCCACGAGGAATCGGTTTTTTTTTTTTTTTTTTTTTTTCAGAAGGCAGTCGCAGAAATCGGCTGATACTGTCTGACCACGACGGTCTTCATCTACTGGACGGGTGCATAAAATATTACGTTGCGCGCGGGGCTATTTGTGTACATATTATGTGCTCGTGTGGAAATGGATTAGTAATTCAATTATATTTTGACTTGAGAAAGAGATTTTATTGGTGTCAAGTTCATAATGCAAATACCATATTGTTCATCGGATGAAGACTGTTTGCTTCTCCGTCTGGAGTTTGTCTGTGACAAACAAATTGTCAAAGTGGAATACTAATATATGTTAATCGAGTGCCAAATTCAACGTACCAAGTAATTTTCAGTATTTAAAGTATAGATCGGAGATATTAAACGTAAAGTTTGGGAGGAGGGGAGCGCTCGGCCTGGAAAACGGGGTATAATGGACCTTCGGAAAATTCGATAAGAGCACGCCGTTATTGAGCGCCGTATTGGCGCGCTGTTGCGTATTCGACATTCAATCTAGATGGGACGGTGGTTCAGCTGTGACACGTAATTCGATGAATTTTGTTGAGGGTTTTATCGTTGAATATTGACGGTGAAGAGGTTCGCGCTGAGCGCTCGTGTGGAATAAATGGATTTCGTGGTGATGGCATATTAGACTCGAAGGATATTATAGTGACTTTACTGTCTCGATGAAGTTACTCTCTATGTTCGTACAAGCTGAAAAACGGGGCATAAAAGGAACTTTCGAAAAGAATTAGTTTTTTTTTTTTTTTTTTCACTTTAGTTGTAAGTTATAAAACAATTTTTGTAAAAAAATCAAGTTTTATACACGATTTCATTTCATTTTGCACATTTCAACGCCACCTGATCTATTTCTTACAAAAAAAGTAGCTTGGGATTTTCTTGTTGTATTTCTTTTATTAAATTTGCACTAACATCAAGGGAATATCATGTACTGCAAGAAATAATAGTAATAAAAAGTCGCACAGGCATTAAAAAACAAAAATTTATTTTCAATGAAAAAGATATTAGTAAAAGATAAAATTGAAATTTATCGATTTTCAGCAGCCATGATAATTGCGTTTTTGTAAATATACCTTCGGCTATACGTAAATGATTTCATATTGAAAAAAAAACTCGAGTCCCTAAAAACTTACAAAAAAAAGTCTGAACAAAACTTAATTATATCTTCATATGTTCTTTGCTTGGTGTATACACAGGACGACGCTACCGGCGACAGGTCACTCGGAGGTCAATCTATGCTCGGTACTGTCCCTGGGCAAGGACCTCAGCAAAATCACAATGCCGGTCATGTTCAACGAGCCGCTATCTTTTCTCCAACGAGTCGCGGAATACATGGAATACGCCAAGTTACTCAAACAGGCGGCCCTAGAAACCAGTCCACTTGCGCGGCTGCAGGTGAGTTGATACTCTATATTTTTCGAGTAATTAACATTACGTGATTTTTTATTTCCGTTCGGAATAGGATTTATAACGGGTCTTCATAAAAGACGAAAGATCAATGCGATTGTCTTGATAGGATTCTCGCATTGCAAAATAGATAAATCGATGATAAAAAAAAAAAAATAAATAAATGCAAGAGAGTCCTTGCTTACATAAACGAGATGTACACGCAATCCGTTGCGAATTTTCAAAACGCTTTAATATTTCCATCCACTAAAACCAATTCTTTGATCCATCGGGTAGGAGTTAGGCACGAATCAGCAGTAGAGCCAATGACGAGGATGCAACGATTATAATTAGATTTTTATCTAATTAATGTTTATTTCGAAATGCTGTTGATTAATGTTTTTGGAAAATATGAGTAAAACAAATTAAGTACACATTTGAACCACGCAAATTATATCATTGAGCGTTTATTCAAAAAATCCAAGTAAGTAGATCACCACTTTATCGTTCAAAATTCCTTTTTTAATTGTGCCAATAAAGACTAAGGAATGGTGAGCTGCTCCGTGTCGATGCATTTCTTCACATATTCGAATACATAATTGTGGTGATAGTCCCCGCGATGTTGCCAATTTATAAAGTAAAAGCAGTGCTGAGTGTCCATTTCCATGTGGTCGATGCTGAACTCCTGCCCTTCTTCTCCAAAGTAAGTAAATAACCCGACTTTGGTTAGCTGAATGGAAGGCCCATAAGACGGAATCCTTACGTACACGTCAGTGGTCGAGCATTTGCGAGGATAGCACTTAAAGTACATGAGGATCACGCCGCCTTGGCGCAGATTGAATAACTTAATCATCCTGTGATACCGTGGCAAGTAGAACTGAATATCTAACTTTTTTTTGCCCATCGCATCGTATTGCATACAAGTGACCTCTCCGTTTAAATTGGATTGCCTGTAGCAGAACGAAAAGTACCCATACTCGTTCGACTGTACTTGGACACCCAAAGCAGATCTTATCAAGACGTCATTTTTAAATAGGACCGTTTCGGTGCCATCGTTGCTCACGTGACTGACGTTCATCTGATATTCATGGCCTTTGATTTTCTCATAGGTAGTGAAATAGCCACCACTGCTCGAATTGTGCCGGTCCACGACCATAGCGTACCCCTGCCTGTAATTCTTTGAAGGAAAGGGCACTGGTTCGCCAATTTGCTCTCCTGAAAACAGTAAAATAATCATCTTTATGATAATTTGAGCATCGACGCCAAGTTTTTACAAATTTGTAATTACCATCGTGATTGTATCGGATCATGCAGGGGCTGTGCTCTTGGCCGCACTTTTCCTTATTTTTCGTGGTAACGTGAAAGCTGTTGTCGTACACGAGGAGGTGGTAGTAATCGTCGTCTGGAAATTCTAGATGATCGGATTTGCAGTTGTTCGTGTCGATTAGAGTAATCCGCTTATTTTTTGAGGTTTTGGTGCCTATCAAATTCAACTCGAGCATAGTTTTGTTTGCCATTATGCCGTAAATATCACCAAATCCTTCGACAAATGCGATACTCACGTCGCAATATTTTTCGACTTCGTTCAGCATCTTCAGTTTGAACAAGCAGGTAAAATCGAACGAATCTGTTACGCCCCAAAGAACGGATACAAGGCTTTGGTTGAAATTTTTACCAAGTCTGTGGTCAAGCAAATAGCCAGGCGTGGAATAATTTTTAGAGACGTCCTGCTCTTGGACTGCTATCGCAGCATCAAACAGTATGTATAAACACACAAGTTTTGAGAACATTTTACCTTCAAATAAATTTTTTTTAACAAAATAGCCAGCTTAAGGAAAATCATTGTTAAAATTAGGACTTTGATTTTTTACTATTCTATGAGTACAGTTAATTTACAAGTTAGATTACTTGCCTCGTTCGATTATTTGCCTTCAATAAATAAAACAGCAAAGTGCTTCGTTTTAAGAAGTTCTTACCTGATTTACTCCTGACACTTGAAAATTGTCGACTGACTCGTAAAATACTCGACCGGCTTTTATATGTTTTGGACTCCGTATGCGACGAGGTGTTGCTAGACCACGTGACCTGCATTGAGCTATAGTGTCAAAGTATGATTGGTTCGTAATAATTACTCCCCCACAAGACCAATTTGATATTTATTTACAATGATAATTCATCGCCTCTCATTAAGTATGAATTTTTTTTAACAAACATTTAAAAAAATCATACTGTAAAATTATAATTTTATTTAGTCATATGGCGCGAGGGATAGGAACGACTTATTTGCTTCGAGAGGAGGGAGAGTGTTTACACACGACGGAGGTGTAGCCGTTGAACTTTTTTTTTTTTCTTCTTTCTCTTGCCGATTTTTCCCCGAGATATATGATATACACCGCGATTAATGAACGCCCCCGGAGCTGGTCGCGCGTGTCGATGCCCATTGTTCCCCGACACGGCGGGAGCAATAACCAGCCCGCGTTCCATTCAGCCGTGACCACGGGATGTGTGTGTGTGTGTGTGTATGAATTATGTTTCGCTCAAGGTTTCTCTCTCTCTCTCTCCGCGTCCCTCGTCGCGCGGCTGGAAATTTGCTACCCGATACCGATCTCCACCCGACGCTTTGACAGCGCGCGCACGTCTACTTGACGTTTTCTATCCGTGGTTTTTTATCCTCCACAAAAAAAAAGGGAGGGAAGGCGGGGCACGGGAGTTTACACATAAATTAATAAGATTTGCATCTATCAGCCACAAGAAGGGGAGGGCGCGCTTTGCTCATTATGTGCTAAGCAGTTTTTCGCTGTTGAATGCCAACGATGCGTGAGCTCGAGAAACATATTGCACACATATATATGTGTATAAGAAGTATATCGAAGAACGCTTCGACTTGCACATGTATATACATANAATGCCGGAAATAACAAATTTATTAATTTTAAAAATTTTAACTGTCACTAAGTTGAAGTTTATTTAATTTGAAAATGAAGTTATCACTGTAATAAGTTGCGTTATATAACATAGTCTTAAAATGATTTCTTTGTTGTATTTAAATTATTTCAAAATTTTTTAAAAAACAGTAACAGATATGTGTCATTGTCAGATCATTGATTTTGATTACACTTTATCAATCCTGTAGGAAGTAAAAAAATTCGAGCAAAAATGCATACTTACTTCCGACAGCGATGTTCATTTAAGGAAATAAGGAACAATGAAAAACAAAAATCTATTAAAACAATATTTTTATTTATATTATCCAGTACAATTATCACAATAGTTTAAGGATGTTTATCACAGATAGTGTTTTCTGTGGGGTCTTCCTAAAATTTTCACAGTATGTTCGTTATGATGTTAGAAAATCACATGTAAAATTTGAGATCCTTTCACTACACCGATTATTAGATATTAAATGCCTAAAAAACTCCATTTTCATAAGAAACTTTATCGAAGAATCGCATGAAAATTGACATGAAAATGTCAATAAGACATTTTTGCAATAAAATAAAAAAAAATAAGAAAAACAAGTTCAGGTCTTGTACACAGGTATATTCGTATCCACTGAGATTTTTTAAACATGTTTTTTCCACTGCAAAAGATTTTCGATTATGGACTATTGTCCGAGTAAAATTAACTGTTTTTTGCTAATAAAAATTTTTTCCATTTCCTTTTTTTTTATGTTAAGTACATGAGATCTGTTAAATTTGTACTCTTTCCAAGAATAATCCTGAACTCTTTAAAAATGTATTCATCTTGTTTTTTAGTTGTCGGCGACAGGAAGCTTTTATCATAGATATTTTCTTGAAACTTCAATATTCCTTTGTTCATATAATGTTTGGGAACACATGTATATTAAGTAAATTGTTATTTTCATTCAGCCATGTCACAGCTGATTTTAAAAAACCAGAGAATATAATTTTTTTTAATTCAAGATTCTTACTATGGAAAAGTGTAGGTTTCACTTAGGTACTTTACATAAAACTTTTCGTTTCAATCAAAGAATCGAAAAAAAGTTTTTATTTAAAAAAATATACCGTTAAGAAATTTTTTAACAACAAATAATTGGCTACTCTGACAATAACAAAAAATTAAAATATCTATTTGATTATAAAATGTGTTAACGAAAAATATTGATCATCTAGACCACGACCCTGTATCATTGAAAAATGTTTTCAGAAATCCAAAATACTGAAAAAAAACTTTGGTAGATCCTTTCTAATTCCATGGGACACTACCTTGTGTCTTAACTATAAGAACTAAAATATGTTTCAAATGATAAAAAGAACTTTTCCTTTGAACTCCGCGAATCTCACAAGCTATATTAGCATTGAAACGATTGACAGATTACATTGAAGTCCTAAGGATTTGATGTTGATTTTAATTTTAATGAAAATATTTACAGCACGTGTAAATCAAAAAAGTTTCACCATACCTATACAAACTTAAGGAAAGGTTCAAACAGTCGAAGCTCATATTTGTTGCATGAACGTTTTATCATTGTTTGCCTAACATATTATCTGATAATTTATGATTACTGTTTTTTTTTATAAGCCCCAAAGGTTGTCGACACGATTGCGTCCATACATTATAAATGTTGGCGATAAGATTTCCTCGCACTCGACTCGATAATCCATCTACTTCCGTTCTTTTCGATATAACTTTCTATTTAAATTCAATATTTAATTTTCTATCTAATAATATTAAGCTTTGTTCTTGCCAGAAAACTGTATACACAAAAACGCCGAATATGGACAATCGTGCCCTTAGTCGTTGCAAAAGTCTTTAATCGAACATCAATCTATAAAACTACCCCACAATTGAAATATCTACTTTATTTTGAAGTTAGCTAATTATTTTTACCCCCGAAAACCCTTGAAACAATGTTGGTAAAAATGTCGTCGTTTTCAGAGGGTATCTGCGTTCGCGGTAAGTGCAATGGCCTCGAATTATGATCGCCTCGGAAAGCCTTTCAATCCATTGCTCGGCGAAACCTACGAACTGCAACGCGACGACTTCCGGTAAGGCCCAACTTGGCATCGTTACGTCATAACACGCTGACAAACCAAAAACCACACGGACAAATTGTCCAACGAATAAAGTTCACACGCTTTCCATCTTCCAGCATAATATGCGAACAGGTGTCGCATCACCCGCCAGTTTCGGCGTTTCACGCGGACAGCGACGACTTCATCTTCCACGGCAGCATACAGCCCAAGCTCAAGTTCTGGGGCAAATCCATCGAAGTCCACCCCAAGGGAGTGGTCACGGTCGAGCTCCCAAAGTGAGTACATCACGCGCGGTAGAGAGATTTTTTTTTTTTTTTTTCGTAGAGTTTTTCGATCAAACTATAACGCCAACAGGTGGAACGAGGCGTACACTTGGCAGAACGTCAATTGCATCCTGCACAACGTGCTCGTCGGCCAGATCTGGATGGAGCAGCTGGGCGTGCTCGAGATCAAGCAACACGGCGGCGCCAATTTGAAGGCCGAGCTGTCCTTCAAGAGCGCCGGCTGCCACAGCAAGGACCTCCACAGGGTCGAGGGCTTCCTCGTGGATCAGGAGTAATTTCACATAATATATATACGTTTTTCCTTTGGTTTTAACAAAAACATTGAACGCTCGTTCGTTCCCCAGTCGCAAGAGACTAGCCTACTTGTACGGCAAGTGGACGGAGAGTTTGCGCGCGTGCGAGGCCGCGTTGTACGAGGACGCGGTCGAGCGGATAAAACGGGAGAGGAGCCCGCAAAACAGCCCGGGACATAAAAAGGTCCTGGCGAGGTTGTCCAGTTTGAAGGTGGGGGCGTTCAAGCCGCTGCATCAAGACGCGATAGACGAGTCCGACCTGCCGAGTGACGTGGACGGGGTCACCGTCGACGAGATACCCGGGTCCACCTTGCTCTGGGAGGTTACACCGAGACCGCCCAACAGCGCGGATGTAAGGCTCCGTTTGATGATTCTTCCGGAAGGCCGGGTCACTCGTATCTGACTTTTCATTCCATTGGTCGCGGTTTTTTTTTTTTTTTTTTTTTTTTTTTTTTTTTTTTTTTTTTTTTTTTTTTTT
>NW_019379489.1:1990335-2020228 GCF_000648655.2 Copidosoma floridanum | reverse complement strand
TCACATATGTTCGAAATCTACTATATATATATACTCACCAGCGATAAGTTTGCTCGCCAAAGTCGCGCATGTACATATATAAATTACATAGCGAGAGAGGGGTACGCGGAATTTGCGAAGTTCGGCTTTAAGCTTTTTTGCGCTCCTCGCAACGAGTACACCCAAGTGTCGGCGAGTCGTGAGTCTTTTAATGAGCGGCGCAACGGATTCCCCGTACATATACACATACATCAGCTCTCGGGGCAAAAAATATATGTCACGTGTATCTCTCGTTCTTGCCTCCTGGGGTAAAACGGGTCAGCCCTCCCCTGCGCGCATGTAACTGTTGCGCCGCGGTTCCACAACCTCTTTTTTTTTTTTTTTTTTTTTTTTTTAAAGAACATAATTATTTAAAACTGTAAGAAAAACAATCAACTATACTATACATCGTTTTTTGATGAAATATAAAAATACGGACGAACATACGTTAGTATATTGTACATAATCTTGTAGCATAATAATTTATGCAGAAAAATATAATGCCTACATATTGAAAAAAATATAAATGTACATCGAGTGACATCAAGTGTATTTAGTTGTAGTATGTAATAAATATTTTAGGTGAGACTGAGAATTTGGAGGATATTGTGTACAATATATATTGTTGCCTCTTGGGCTCTAGTAAACTCCCGTAAAATGCAGTACTGTTGCCAGCAAAAAAGAAACTTTATTTTCGTAAAATAAAGTATCCAAATAATTTTGATTTTGTATAGATTGGCTAGAGATAAATCTAGGATAAAAAAATTGAGTAAATATAATCATGGCCATTTTAGTAGATATTGTAACAAATTCGCAAAAATCATAAGTCGTCAATCACATTTTACATTAAAATAATTTAAATCGTATTACCTAATACTTTGTCATTTGCAAATAAACGATTATATAGAAGTAGTAAACTATAATTGAAATTTTTCAGTTGCAAATTACTATTATGAAAAGTAACATATTTTTAACTAGAAACAATGTGTGTAAATAAATAACTATGTGTTTATTAAATTTAATAAAAAAATAACCATCAAATCAAATAATTTGATTTGTCCATCTGTGCAGTAGGTATGCTACTACTGAAATCACAATATTTTACAAATGATTTTCAGCTAGTAAAATATCGAAGCACATAAAACTATTCCAATATACAGCTCAAAAAAATTCCATCTATTTGTAGTATGTAATTTTTAAGTAAAAAATTATTATGTATGATTCAAAAAAATTATGAGGAGTTTTATATGTTCGGTTACAAACTATAATTATAAAAGTATATCAGATGATTACATTTTGTTTATTACTGATTGGAATGTACTATGCAATTGACGTATAATTAAATTACAAGAGTTATTAATTATTAAGAATCTTAGTAAACAGTATAAATATTAAGAACAAACACGTTGATCGTCGTCATAGCTGATGAGTCATCATATATAGTGAAATAAATAACAAAGAATGGTTCAAAATATTATTTGTTAAGTTTTATAATAAAAACTTTTTATGCCGATCACGTCACACAAAACACATATTGTAAATTTTAAAGTATCAGGTATAAGTATAAAATTTACACCACAGAGAAAAAAATTCCATGACTTTGTAGCTTATAGATATAATCATATTTTTGGATCTGCTAATGGCCTGTTGAGGATGAATTCTAATCCTGTATAATTTGTGTATAAATTGAATAAAAACAGTTAACCTCGAAAATATTTTCTTTCACCTACTTTACAACTAATTTAAATAGTTTATCCTTTACATGATAGATTATTCTTTGTATGATAAATACCATATGAATCAAATAATAATTATAACACATATTCGACTACGAATTCTAGTAATTTATATTATTACATTTTAATATTAATTTTGTCCTTTGCTACTAGTAGAATTGAGCTTGACTATAAATTCTCCAATTGCACATGATACCTTGCTGAACTGACTATTGATAATTTTTGTTAAAATAATGTGGTTGCGCTCAATTTAAATAATTTGTATAACCCTGTTACAAGTTAGTGAAAACAAGTTAGGATTACTAGTTAGGTTAACTGTTTGAGCAACGGTACTGATTAAAATGGCAAGACAAAAGTTAGGAGTGGATGTGAGGATCGTAGGAGATTTTTGGTGACTTTATTATTCAAAATGTCACTTATCAATAATTTTAGATAATAGTCAGGAAAACAAATAAAGTACACATTTTTATAAAAAAAAAAAAAATGTTATTGTATCAACACGTATATTTAAAAAAATCCACGTAAATGATACACCTCTATATTGTTCAAAATTTCTATTTTCAACGTAATTGTATAAAGTAAGACTTAATAAATAAAAAGTTTTAAAAATCTAATAAATTATGTAAATTAAGTTTTGAACTGAAGGTTAATAGACTATGAGATTCAAAGCTTAGAGATGTTGATGCATTTCTCAACATATCTGAATATAGTATCTTTCTCGTACCAGCGATGTGGCCCGTTGGCAAAGTAAAAGCAATTCTTTGGACCAATTTCCGTATGGTCGATGCTGAACTCCTCCCCTTCTTTTCCATAGTAAGAATACAACCCGACGTCGGATGCTATGTACCGAAAGTACCAAGGAGCGGTCCATTTGGGCATCACTCTTATATTCACGTCAATGTTCAAGCAATTAGAATAACTGCACCTAAAATAGATGAGAATCATGCCACCATTGCGGAGATTAAAAACCTTCAATATCTTGTGTCCCCACGGCAGCTTGAACTTGCTATTCATTATCATTTGGCCCATCGCGTCGTATTGCGTACAGGTAATCACTCCACGTAACTCAAATTGCCTGTGGCAGAACGAAAAGTAGCCGTACTCGTTCGACTGCACCTGGGCACCCTCGACATTCTTTCTCACAACGTAATTTTTTAAAAGGACCATTTCGGTGCCATCGTTGCTCACGCGACTGACGTTCATCTGATATTCATTGCGGTCGATTTTCTCATATGTGGTAAAAAATCCTCCACTGCTCGAATTGTGCCGGTCCACGACCATAGCGTACCCCTGCCTGTAATTCTTTGGAGGAAAGGGCACTGGTTCGCCAATTTGCTCTCCTGAAAACAGTAAAATAATCATCTTTATGATAATTTGAGCATCGACGCCAAGTTTTTACAAATTTGTAATTACCATCGTGATTGTATCGGATCATGCAGGGGCTGTGCTCTTGGCCGCACTTTTCCTTATTTTTCGTGGTAACGTGAAAGCTGTTGTCGTACACGAGGAGATGGTAGTAATCGTCGTCTGGAAAGTCTAGATGGACAGAATTGCAGTTGTTCATGTCGATTAGAGCAATCCCTTTGTATTCTGCGCTATCGTTTACCAAAGATAATTCGAACAAAGCTTTGTTTGCCATTATGCTGTAAAGACCACCAAAATTCTGGAGATGTGCGAAACTTACGTCGCAATGTTTTTCGATGCCATTCAGCATCTTCAGTTTGAACGAGCAGTTCAAGTCATACCAACTTACAGTCGCGTTGCACATTACGTACGCAAGGCTTTGGTTGAAATTTTTTGCAAGTCTGTGGTAAAGCGAATAGTAAGGCTCGGAATAATTTTTAGAAAAGTCCTGCTTTTTGACTGCTATCGTAGCTACGAATAGCAGACCCATGACTACGAGGATTTGTGCAACAGACGTCATTTTTCCTTGAAATAAATATTTGTTAATCAAACTGTTTTTTATAGGTATACATTTCATGGCTAGTAAATTTTTTGACAATCCTAAAATTCATCAGGTGTAGTATACGTTCATTCGGTATAATATATTATGAGAAAATCCACAAAAAACATCTCATTTTTGTTCTCCATTTGAAAACAATTTTTTTTGAGACATGCCCTTATGTGTGTTTAAATTAAAAAAATTTTATTCGTAATGTTGTGTACTATGAGGAAAAAATTTTGAACACGGACTTGAGAGAAGGTGACATCCTTTTTAGATATAATAATAGAATGTTAATCACAAATAAAGGGTGTCACCTTCACTGAACCCGTGTTCAAAATTTTTCCTCATAGTACGTGACATTACGAGTAAAATGAGCCCCATCTCGAAGGTATGTTACAAAAAAATATTTTTTATTAAAATGAGGGATAAACACGGGATGTATTTTGTGGATTTCCTCATATATTATTGCTTGACAAAGTTTTTGTACATAAAATAATTGAAAATTACCGGTAAATTTCTTGAAAAATCCGTAAATTACAGAAGTTTAAATAATATTACATAAACTCACGTGTTATACATAGTTTGTTTGATTTGAATTTTATTAAACTCGTCAAAAAGACTGTCGTGAAATATTTAATTTTTGGAAAAATTGATGAGTGAAAATTGGGGTTATCCCAAGGCACATAAGAGCTTATCATTCAATAAACAGTTTAGCCGAGCACCTTCAACTGATGATACATGAAAGTGTCATTAATTTTATTGAGTACTTACCTAATTTTCACCTCCTGCTTGACAGTTGTCTATACTCTTTCAAAAAATACTCAACCGGCTTTTATATCTCTTGGACTCCGTGTGCGATGACGTACCACGAGACAACGTTATCTACATCGAGCTAGTGTCAAAGTGTGATTAGCTCATAAAAAATTTCTTCACTCAACCAAGTTGGTATTAGTCAGGGACGAAAAATAGGCCGAAGTGCGTTTGCCTGGAGAAATGTGAATGAGAGGGGCGCGGGAAGGGGCACGTATTTTCAGTTATAAATTCTTAATGATAAGTGACGTGGGAAGCTATGCAAATGACACTACATTAAAATAGAAACATAAGCGTAATGACAAAACAGTTGTGGGCCGATGCACGAATAAGTGTAGTTTGGCAGAAAAGCAAGCACATACTGCACGGTTGAGTGGGTCCCGATTGGGAGCTGGGAGTAATTTAACTATGTTCTCACTTACGATTTTTTCACATTATCAAATCCAAGCAATTAAGAGTTAATTTTTAGAAAAATAATTCATACCGTCTACAGTAAAAATTCCTGCATAAAAACGTTACTCAAAGTAAAAAAAACGAATAATGTTATTTTATCCTTTTTAATAATTATAGATCAAGTTGAATTACTTTTAATTATTCAATACATATTCTAATATCTCACTTGTCATCCAGATGTTTGATATCATAGTTTTGTCATATATGTCATAAAATTTATCATTTTTTAAACGGAAAATAATAAGTCGTATTAGATTATATAATTTAAAATAATTTATTTTATTTATAGCATTTTGATATCATTTTAATAAAATTTCTGGGGTTTTTTTTATTTAAACAATTTCCTTCTTATTACACATGACCGTATTACTTTAAAGCACTACGAACAAATTTTTAAAAACTTGGACAGTATTGGTTTTGAAACAATAAATTTCAATTAATTAGTAAGGCAATTAACTAAAATATCATAGTTGTTTTTAAATCATGAAGTATCTTGCACCTCAAGTCCTTTTTCTTCAAAGTTTGGGTGAATTGTTTGACATGAATAGTGCTCAATAATTATCTGCAACAGATTGTAACAGATGTTAGTATAGATAGATTTTGCTAGTCCTTTTTTACACTTTTTGTTCTATTACAGTAGCGGATGCAATATCTAATAGGACACTTTTATAATTTTAATTTGAAATTCAACTATAAAATTATTATGAAAGCTTTATATCACAGCTCATTAGAAAAAAGAAAAAATACAAAATTAAAAGCTTGCAATTATTCAACGGAAAAAGTATTGGGCTTTGGAGAATACTTTTTTCGTGGAATGATTGCACATTTTTTAATAATGCATTTCATCCTCTTTATACATATTTTTTTGTTTATTACAAGCTACAGAACTAGAAAAAATTTGTTTTGCTCAAAAAAATCTTAACTTTCTATTGGATTATAAAATTTGTTAATAACAAAAATTTAACTATCTGATTACGATCCATCATTCAAAAATGTGTTTAGCAGATAAAAATATTTTCAAAAAACTTTGATGGAATTCTTCTTAATACCCTATCGGATACTTACACTACAAAGACTGAACCATTTAAAAAATGTTTATGTTGATTTTATCTTTGACGTCAAAGTATGACATCATTCAAAGTATATTTATGTATTTTAAATGAACTTTTAAAATATTTATTTTTATTCAACTAACTTATAACTTAAAATAAATTTACCAATTATTAATACGTAGTTCTAGCTAAAACGAGCCTAACATAACNATAAGGCATACTTGTCTTTCATAAGCATTGAAGATTTTTTACTTGAGTATAAAATTTTATTACTTATTTTTATAAAGTTTTTATTTCATTTATTCTTTTATTCTAGACTTTATCGAAAAGTTAAATGATTATGTCAGCTTGGTACAAAAATGTACCAATTTATATTATTTCATGGAATAGAAATTATTTTTTATTTATGAATTTAATTTTCAATATGACAATGTACCGCAAACCTGCCAGCGTTTTCGAGCAACTGCTTTAAAGCACTTCAAAGGTCATTTTCTTTATTTCTATTATTGTGGCCTAAAAAAATAGAAATAATCTTGGAGTACCCTGGGAGTAGTCAATCAACGAGTCCAAGTAATGAAATGTCAGTAATATAAATTTTATTTGTTGAAAAAACACTACTAAAAATACTACGCTAAAATTTAAGGCACCAAGTTTTATTCGTTATGTTTCACATAAAAAAAATTTGTAAATGCTGCTGTGCTTCCATAAGCGTTTATATTCGTTGTTAAAAGATTTTACGGGCACAAATGATTAGATTAGGAATCATTTAACATATCAAATGACTATTTAATCTGAAATTCGCATCCGTGTCGCAGACGATTTTTGGGCTCTCATTGTATAAAACTTAAAAGAAAAGCAGAGCCAATAGATTTAGGGAGTAACATCCTACTTTTTGATTTTGTCCCTATGGGACTATGTCCCTATACGACATAGTCTAAAAATGTATGGTCTCAAAAAATTGAGTAAAATTGACTATTGTAAAACTCATGCTATAATATTTATTAGTTTAAATTTAAAGATTAGAATTTTATTGGAAAAGAGATTTGGAAATAGACTAACTTCAATTATTTCGCTTTCAGAGATTATTTTTTCTTTTTTTAAAGGTTTGAAAGGTTTTTCCCAATTTGTAATTTTACTATTTTTAATAAAAATTTCTGCAAAAACGTATAGAGAATACAGTCGTGTTGTTTGAATAAATAGGATTTAAATGAATTAGTCCAGTCATTGTTTGTTACTACTTCCTCAATTATTGATTTAATGATTTATTACAACAATTACAATCTTATTTTACAAAAACTTTTAAGGGTAAATGTAGAAGCCATTAATGAATTAATTTATTAAAATTCACGGTGCTTTTTGGCAACTATACTTTACCTTCAAAAACAGTAAACATCACGTCAAAAGCAGTTTCCATCTCAAAATGTGTTTTTAGGAAATACATATTTAAACAAGTAAATTAATGAACTTGTAGTCTTTTCGGTTACGGAATATAAAACTTTTATTACTTCGATTACGGTTTAAACAACCCAAACTTATATTTTTAATATCAACTTGTTTTATTGAATTTGAAACATTTCATATAATCGTTCCAACATAGTAAGTACTATTTATTTAGATGATCCCCAGAGGCTACAGCTACGACAGTTTACGTACACAGCATTTTTGTCGACTGTTTCATCAACAAATTCAAGTGATTGGATGATTACGAGAAAAACGAATAAAGAACATATTTTATCAAAAAATATATAATTACATCAGTGCATTTTTTACATGAATCCATATAAATAAATTACTTGCTTATGATCGAAAATTTCTCTTTTCTGCGTAATCACAGAAGATAAAGTTTTATGAATAAGAAAATTTAAAAAAGCCAAGAAATTGTGCTACAAAACTTTTAGCACAAAGTCTAAGTGAGCCAAAAGACTCACAGTTGCAAGGTGCCAGCCTATTTTTTGATGCATTTTTTCATATATCTAAATACAGTCTTCTTGTCGCGCCAGCGTTTTGGCCCATTGACAAAGTAAAAGCAGTGCTGAGTCTCCGTTTCCATGTGGTCGATGCTGAACTCCTGCCCTTCTCTTCCAGAGTAAGTATACAACCCGACTTTGGTTAGCTGGACGTATCTGGCATCCTTGTAGCTCATCACTCTTAGTTTTACGTTGGAGCTAGCGCACGCGAAACTACTGCACTTAAAGTACATGAGGATCATGCCACCTCGGCGCAAATTGAACACTTTAATCATCTTGTGTTTCCATGGCAAGTAGAACCAACCATTTATCAATACTTGGCCCATCGTATCGTATTGCTTACAGGTAATCACTCCACGTAACTCAAATTGCCTGTGGCAGAACGAAAAGTAGCCGTACTCGTTCGACTGCACCTGGGCACCCTCGACATTCTTTCTCACAACGTAATTTTTTAAAAGGACCATTTCGGTGCCATCGTTGCTCACGCGACTGACGTTCATCTGATATTCATTGCGGTCGATTTTCTCATATGTGGTAAAAAATCCTCCACTGCTCGAATTGTGCCGGTCCACGACCATAGCGTACCCCTGCCTGTAATTCTTTGGAGGAAAGGGCACTGGTTCGCCAATTTGCTCTCCTGAAAACAGTAAAATAATCATCTTTATGATAATTTGAGCATCGACGCCAAGTTTTTACAAATTTGTAATTACCATCGTGATTGTATCGGATCATGCAGGGGCTGTGCTCTTGGCCGCACTTTTCCTTATTTTTCGTGGTAACGTGAAAGCTGTTGTCGTACACGAGGAGATGGTAGTAATCGTCGTCTGGAAAGTCTAGATGGACAGAATTGCAGTTGTTCATGTCGATTAGAGCAATCCCTTTGTATTCTGCGCTATCGTTTACCAAAGATAATTCGAACAAAGCTTTGTTTGCCATTATGCTGTAAAGACCACCAAAATTCTGGAGATGTGCGAAACTTACGTCGCAATGTTTTTCGATGCCATTCAGCATCTTCAGTTTGAACGAGCAGTTCAAGTCATACCAACTTACAGTCGCGTTGCACATTACGTACGCAAGGCTTTGGTTGAAATTTTTTGCAAGTCTGTGGTAAAGCGAATAGTAAGGCTCGGAATAATTTTTAGANTCTGGTGTAAAATGGATCAAAAGCCTCAAAGTATCTTCTAATGAAATTTTGTTCCTCGGCTGCGAGTGTAGTGACAAATAGCAGACCCATGACTGCGAAGATTTTTGCAAACGATGTCATTTTTCCTTGGAGTGAATTTTTGTTGATTAAAATGTTGATTTGTAGAAAACATGCCATTTAAAAAAAGTATGAGCAATTTGTAAGTTAGATTAATTATTTATAAGGCATACTTGTCTTTCATAAGCATTGAAGATTTTTTACTTGAGTATAAAATTTTATTACTTATTTTTATAAAGTTTTTATTTCATTTATTCTTTTATTCTAGACTTTATCGAAAAGTTAAATGATTATGTCAGCTTGGTACAAAAATGTACCAATTTATATTATTTCATGGAATAGAAATTATTTTTTATTTATGAATTTAATTTTCAATATGACAATGTACCGCAAACCTGCCAGCGTTTTCGAGCAACTGCTTTAAAGCACTTCAAAGGTCATTTTCTTTATTTCTATTATTGTGGCCTAAAAAAATAGAAATAATCTTGGAGTACCCTGGGAGTAGTCAATCAACGAGTCCAAGTAATGAAATGTCAGTAATATAAATTTTATTTGTTGAAAAAACACTACTAAAAATACTACGCTAAAATTTAAGGCACCAAGTTTTATTCGTTATGTTTCACATAAAAAAAATTTGTAAATGCTGCTGTGCTTCCATAAGCGTTTATATTCGTTGTTAAAAGATTTTACGGGCACAAATGATTAGATTAGGAATCATTTAACATATCAAATGACTATTTAATCTGAAATTCGCATCCGTGTCGCAGACGATTTTTGGGCTCTCATTGTATAAAACTTAAAAGAAAAGCAGAGCCAATAGATTTAGGGAGTAACATCCTACTTTTTGATTTTGTCCCTATGGGACTATGTCCCTATACGACATAGTCTAAAAATGTATGGTCTCAAAAAATTGAGTAAAATTGACTATTGTAAAACTCATGCTATATAAATTTTTTAAAATTATACTCTAGATAAGTTTAAAAAAAATAAGCAGTCAAATATTACGGCAAAATACGTTACATGGTCTTGCTATTGATACATAAATATACCAATGGTAAGAAAATTGAATGTAATAACTCAATAATTATCAACTTATCTGTTGGACATGTTTTTAGCTGAAATGTAGTTGCTAGTTTATCATGGAATTTTTGAAGTCATTAGTCGGTTAAGCACAAAAAATTTCTAAAACTCCGTTAAAATAATATTACAAATGTTTTTGATAAAATCAAAAAAAATTTTTCAAATTTTATCATACTTTTTTTACATTTCATCAATGTCAATTTTTTTTTTATAAAAAAATGTTTATCTGATCAAAGAAATGACAGACTAAATTTATCAGAAAATGAGCAGGAGTAAAAATGTGTACGAAGAACCCTATTGCTAAGTTTAAAATCAACCTACCTTCTATTGGGCGCTGAATTTTTTACCAAATTATATTATATTTTGTAATGGTTCCGATGAAAAACAATCCAAATCAGCGTTTTTACTCGAAATCTCAAATAAAATTAACAATCGGATTATGAAAAAGTTGTACTCAACAATAAAATTATATCTGCTTAATAAGTATGTGCAGCAATCACATCTACCGTCTGGCCGTGAGCAAAGATATAGGTATTAACGAATATTCCAAGAATCAATGTTAACAGATAGGAGATACACGCGCATTTGTCGAGCCACCGCTCAAGCTCTAGTCTAAACGATTACGAAAATCGACCTTGTCTATCACCCCCCCCCCCTCCGTCTCAAGATGAAAGTTATTATATTATATGAAGACTCAATTTTTCAATAATTCCTACTGGTGATCCCTGAAAATTTGTAGAATTTTTAATAACTCGATATTCTAGTTCCATTAAATTTGTGTTTTACTTGCTTCAGTAATCAAATTTGTTTATTAAAAAAATGTATGTATATAAACTAAGAGAAAAAAATAATAAAATTCATGGAAAAATTCTCCAGCAAAAATTACCATTTTGCACTGTAAATCGAATGCAAGCTGGCAAACAAGGAAAAAATTATTATTTTTAACAGTAAAGGTATAGTTTGAGTAGTAAAAAATATGGTTAGAACAGTAAAAACTTCTATGCTGAAAAGTCAAATCTATTAATCGATCTTTTTTATGATTAGAATTTTATTTGTTAGACTTTAGGATAGTAATGTAATTATTAAAAGGTTTTAGAGAGGATAAGATATTACATAAACTTTTTCATTGCAGAAGATCATTACATAAATTATCATTGTAGATTAGACCAAAATGGTTAATTAAGGAAAATTTTTTAATATTCAAAAGATGATCCAGTTCACTTGAGCAGCTGCACGTGAGCTGACGCAGTTTAAATTATTTTCATTATCGGATTTTGCATTTGAACTCCGTGTAGAACTCACGATGTTCATAAAAGGATGCAAACGATTGTCCTGAAAATATTTTTGTGTCGGAAAATGGGAAAATACGTACATCAATTTTTAAAGGAAAAGGAGACATGTAAGAGACCTTATTCAGTGATGTGTCAAAAACCATGTTAGTTTTTCAAGATTTTACATACACAGGAAAAAAAGTTGATTCACGTCATTTTACATTGATTTATTATTCATTTTGCACAAGTATTATAGCTATGCACAAATCGGCAGCGAAAATGATAACTAGTATGTGATAATCATGTATTATCAGAAATTAGTCGCGTGTTTCTTAATGATCAACACCAGGAAAATAAATTATGTACGTATATGAAATGCTACGTAATCATTTGAAATATCTTTTGTCAACGTAATCGTATAAATATAAACCTCATTTTAAAAAATATTTTGAAAATTCAATACACTGTTACAATTAAGTTTTGAAACAAAGTCTAAATGAGCTGCTTTTTTTAACTATACTGTTTTATTAATGCATTTCTTAATAAACCTAATTACGGTCTTTTTATCGTACCAGCGATGTGGCCCATTGGCAAAGTAAAAGCAATGCTGCGTGTCAGTTTCCATGTGTTCGATACTGTAACCTTGTCCTTCCTTTCCAGGATAGGTATATATTCCAACTTCGGTTAGCTGGACGTTCTTGAGAGAATTCTTCTTATGAGTCATTGCTATTATATTCACATCAGTGGTAAAGGACCTAAGACTACTGCACTTAAAGTACATGAGGATCATGCCACCTCGGCGCAAATTGAACACTTTAATCATCTTGTGTTTCCATGGCAAGTAGAACCAACCGTCAATAATTAATTTGCCCATCGCGTCGTATTGCGTACAGGTAATCACTCCACGTAACTCAAATTGCCTGTGGCAGAACGAAAAGTAGCCGTACTCGTTCGACTGCACCTGGGCACCCTCGACATTCTTTCTCACAACGTAATTTTTTAAAAGGACCATTTCGGTGCCATCGTTGCTCACGTGACTGACGTTCATCTGATATTCATTGCGGTCGATTTTCTCATATGTGGTAAAAAATCCACCACTGCTCGAATTGTGCCGGTCCACGACCATAGCGTACCCCTGCCTGTAATTCTTTGAAGGAAAGGGCACTGGTTCGCCAATTTGCTCTCCTGAAAACAGTAAAATAATCATCTTTATGATAATTTGAGCATCGACGCCAAGTTTTTACAAATTTGTAATTACCATCGTGATTGTATCGGATCATGCAGGGGCTGTGCTCTTCGCCGCACTTTTCCATACTTTTTACTGAAACGTGGAAGCTGTTGTCGTAGACGAGGAGGTGGTAGTGATGGTCGAACGGAAAGTCTATGTCGATGGAATTGCAATTGTTTATGTCGTACAGAGTAAGCCTTTTGTATTCCATGCCATATTTTATGAAGGTCCACTCAACAAGTGCCTTGTTTGTAATCATACTATAAAGATGGTCATGTTTCTTGAGATGTGGGAGGGTCAACTTGCAGTATTTTTCGAAGCCATCGACCAAATTCAGTTGGATGTAGCAGTTGTAAGTGACCCAACCTTTGGTCCAGCCGCATACCATGTACGTTAGGCTTTGATTAACATTTTGGGCAAGTCTGGTGTCAAATGGCCCAAAATATTCTAAATATTTTCTAGAGAAGTTTTGCTCCTCGGCCGCCAACGTAATGACGATCAGCAGAGCCAAGACCGCGAGGAGTGTAGCAAAAGATGTCATTTTTCCTTGGAATAAATTTTAGTTAATTAAATTGCTACTTGCATTTAAAAGCACTGCATAAGTATGAAAATATCGTAGGTTGGATTGATTATTCAAACGGAATAAGGAGAGAGGTGTTCGAATAAAGAGTTTAAATGATCCAGAAATACGATACTTTTGACAAATACGTACCCGATTTTCACCCGACGCTTTACCTCGATCGACTGTTTCCAAAATCGTTTGACCGTTTGCCACATCACTTGACATTATATACGACGAGTTATCACGAGGTCACGTGACCTGTGTCGTACTAGAGTTAATATATTATTGACTAATAAAAATAATACCCACTACACCAATTCGGTATTATTGTAATAAAATTTTTTTGCCGTTCTCTTATCGAATTGGGATTACATTTACATGATGGTAACACATGTTGAAAAGTTGTGGATGTGGTATTAATTAATTCATTAACTTATGGTTATTACTTTAAAAAAAAATCTTTAACCATATTCTCTAGTTTTTTTAGTTATAAGATGCTTATTAGTATTTCATACTAAGATTATTATAAATAAAAAAAAGAAATGTGACCCTGCCCCTTTTTATACATCTCGCAATTTTTTCTTATCCTGCGATCTAAGCAATAAGAAATTAATTGCAGAAAAACTGTAAAAAAAAGCTGCTTTACGTTAAAGCCAAAGAATTTTATTCAATCTTTTTCAATACTCATGAATAATGTTGGATTACTTACGGATGTAATAAATACATATATACATGTATGTATTTATTACTACCTTTTCATGTAGATTTGTTGCAGCAGCTTTGTACTCACCTATAAATAATGATTGAATCGCAGATACCACCATTTCACTAATAATTACAGATTCGCACTATCATTCAGTAGAAGTTTTTTGCTTAAAAAATGAAGTCGTCATTGTAATAAGTTGCATGCGATGAAGAAATTTGGAAGCATTTCGTAATTCTTTTGAAAGAATTTTGATAGAGTTGAGGAATAGAGTTTTGTTCAACCAACTAATGACTTATTAAATTTACTGATAGTCAGATTCATAGTTTCATAGATAAAAACCATCATGCACCTAACGGCAATGATATTTAATTATTATTATTTATATATTTATATTATCCTGCCAAGTAATACCATTTTTCGTTTACTGATTTTTCAAAAGCACCTAAAAGTTAAGTTTTTAACTTGAATATCTGGTTTTTTGTTTTCAACTGTGGACATTAAATTAGATTAGATTAGATTAATTCTTTATTCAAACCTTGTGGTATAACCACGTATGGTTCTCAAATAATTTACAGATTATTAATAGAATAATAGGATACATATACATATATCTTACGGACCATTTCACGGTTGGAAAAATATTTGCCTTCAACAAGGAGATTTATTCAAGCCGTTAGTTGTTATCTTTATTACAGTAGAACGAAAAACTTTTAATTATCCATGAAAACAAATTCAGAACACTTTTGACTGAACTAGTTTTTAAACTACATAGTAAGACTTGTACAATTCATTGTTATGGTTACAGTTTAGAATGATGTTATACGTATAAAGTTATAAAACAAGGGATCACGAGGACTGAGTTTAATTGTAAAAGCAACGATTACCATTAAAAAATTAACGAGAAATAACTCGTCTATAATTTTCGGGAAGGTGTGTTTACCGATACCGCCACCAGAGCTTTCGCAAGCATCTGCTCCCACTGTCGTCATCTATCAACACAAAAAGTAGATTAAGGAGGTTCGGTAGTGATAATTTTTTATGATGAAAATTTTTGAAATTTCGATATGTTGTTTGGGATAATAGTATCAAATTACAGCTAAATTTTTGAAGGGTTTAACCACACCGTTTTCAAGATATATTGACCTGAAAAAACAATATTTTAACATGTAGGCTTATGGAGAAATCACTTAAATTTCACATAAAAAAAAACGGCTAAATAACTTTGTTTTTTTTTTTTTTAAATGAAAGAATATTCTCAAAATAATATTTTGTCAAAGTTTGAGAGAGCCCTACCACAAATTTCTATTAAAAAACAGCAAAAAATGTGCTCGCAGCAGACGACTTGGCAACGCTGCTTTTGGCGCGCGCTTTGAAATGTAATGAATAGTAAAAACTCCTTTTGTAATTGAAAATTTAATTATAAAAAATTCAACCAAATAAATAAGTACACTGTCATCAGTAGACGACGACAACAGCAGTAGACGACAACAACAGTAGACGACGTCCCAGCAGCCGAAAAATTTCACAACGTTGCCAGACGCTCTCCCTCCCCTTGCCTCTCTGAGATTTCTCCCCGCTAACACTACCGAACCTCCTTAAATATTGCTAAAATCTGTTTGGAATGTAACAGCCGTAACAGGTGATGGAATGACAAGGATATTTTACAACCTCAGTAAAAAAAAAAAATTATTAACGATACGGGCGTTGATCTTCGTTATATTTGATAACTCGTAGTGTACAGGAAAAAGATGACAGTAATGTTCCAAGATTTTTTTTTTGTAACTTTTGTAATGAAAACAGTTATACAACAATCGTGTCATTTATCATATTCTAAATAGGAAAACGTTGAAAAAAAAAAAAAAAACACAAATTACGAATTACACGATGAATATTTTACTACGATTCACAGAAATCTTCGTAGCCGATAGAGTGTGTCAGTACAAACACAAATAAAATATTCACGATGTAGTACGTCTGATTCACAAGAAGATGGCGTCCGAATCGAATTTTTTCGAATTTTCATCTCGAATCGATTGAAATTTAATAAATACAAAAAATTTTTTATGTTAAAAAAATGTGTTATTGTCCCAGGCACAACTCTTTAAATTAGTTATTCAAAATAAATACCAATCTGGTTTTCATTTGAAGTGTTCAACCTACATTTGCAGCTTTCAGTTTTTACCACGATGTGTAAAGATTAGGGAGTGGGTGGCGCTGATGTCAGGAGCTTATATTATTATTTTTTTTGTTCTTCAGTTTTTTTACCTTACTTCATGCAAATCAACTATTAATATTGAAATTAATTGTTTCAGGTGGGCTTAAGTGCCAAATTTTGGGTAACGATGCATTTAAAAATAAAAAATCTAGACGTGTCAACTCATTTTCCCCCATATCAAATATTCTCGGCAACACTCGACCGAATCCGTGTTTACATAGGTGTAGGTGACGTACAGTGTCAACAGCTACAGTAGCTCAGCTACTTCACTAACTTTTAATGAGTGTTGTACTTATATACGTCCGTATATCGTGGAGAAAAAACAAGTCTCGCCATATATATAGATAACTTGCATCGTGTTTAAAGTAAATATATACTCTCATAACGACAATATTTACTTGTAGTAAATTTTAAAAACAAGCAGATCAAAAGTGTATGTAAACCTATACGCGTAAGAGAAAAAAAAAGAACCTGGACGTTTTAGGTATTAGTAATATTACAAGTAAAGGGCCAGTGTTGGGTTGTCTGCTTGTCTGTCTGTCTATTGCAGACGTGGTGAATTTGTCCCATATAGAAGCAACAAAACAGTTTAATTTTAATTTGTGTTCGGCTTCGAGCAGTTGTGAAATTAATAGATTTTTCATATTTTGTGTTAAAAAGAAATCTAACGCTGCTTGGATATGATGAGCAACGTACCAACAGGTGAGAGTCATTTTACATTGCTACACCTAGTGATTGAAAACTATGTTCCCTGGAGTGTTTATTTTTAATTGGTTTTTTGGTTTATCTTGACTTCAAGTGTTTAGGAAATGGACTTTGACCAAGTTAAAACAGTTAATCTGTTTCTTTTGCGTAGCCACGTACATAACCTCGAATACGTGTGTATGCGGGAGGTTACACCGTGACTTTTATCATTGTTTATCTAATGTGGTTGACGCATATGGTAAATGTGTTTGATCGATTAAGCTTTATGCTTGGACGGTTTCATTATATTTCAATATTACACTTGATTCTTCGAAATAAAGTTTGAAATTCAGTATGAGTAAATTGAATAGCTACTCGGTTTATTGATAAACACTGCAGTCACTTATAGGTATAGGTGTACCAGACGTGATCTTTTGTCTACGAGCTGTCACCCTTTGATTGCTCGTCGACGTTTTCAGTTTGTTGCATTACTTTGCGTATATCTTTCGAGTTACTCAATTGACGTAATCGCACACGTATCATTGTACAAGCTATACCACATTACGGAAATATATAGGATAAAAACTATACGAAGTAATGAATAGTTGCACAACATATAGATTGAAATAAAAAAAATAGTACGATTTTCAAAGTTGTACTTGGTAAAAAAAAAAAAAATCCAAACAAACTTTATTCGCTTAAATTCAGATTACAAGATACATCCAAATCAGTAGATTATCTCTTTTGATGTTTAAATTATACATATGAAGCTAATTTAAAAAACATATAATTGAAAACAAATTTTTTTTTCAACAAAACATTGACTGTTTATATCGTTTCAAAAGAAATTAACTGCTAATTTCTGTACCGTTAGACATCAAAGCATATCCACTATTACCACCTTGGGAAATTCAATTATTGATTTCCATTAGCTTCGCCGTTGTCCAGTAGACGTATGATCGCATTCCTTCTGTTTTATGGAGGCTCTTAAAGTAGTATGTTGTACCTTTGATTTATTTTATGTGATATACTTTCTCTGCATTTTTTTAGTTATTTTTTTCGTATGATTGTAACCAACTATCAATTTTGTTTTAAGAGTGTCTAGCGGAAAAGATAAAACAACCAAGCTTTAACAGCACAGAAAATTCAATCGATCCTACACTAAATTCTTATTCACGTCACGTTCAAACGTTAAAGTACGTTATCATGTACAATTATTGCTCCATAAGTGTAGGTCACGCTTCAGCTCAAAAGCGTCAAGCAACTTTGTTAGATAAATCGACCACAACGTAAAGATCGGCCATCAATTATTATTAAAAAAAAAAAAAAAAAAAAAAGAGAGACTGATGCTTGTAAACTAAAAGAATCATACTTTCCTGTTCTTATTCACGTGTATTTTCGTGTACGTACATACATTAGCTCGGCTCTAATATATTTCCTTCGCGATAATCTCGCATTCTGATGGACTTGGCGACCGACTTCCGTACACCATACATTGCCCACGTGTAAACGTTAATCGCTGCACTCGATATGTCACTTACACCTACGCTTAACTATACAACTTCTACAGTGACAAAATCAACTTATCACTGGGTACATACTTTTTTTCGTCCAACCTACGTTTCACGGCGTGCTTTACTTTCATTAAAAATAGAATAGAATTCCTGAGCATTTCTCACTACTCACTATAAGGCATTGCTGGATATTGTTCATAATATTTTTTTAAATGTCAGATTTAATATCACAATGTACATAAGTATGTATTCAATGAAATATACTAATTAAAAGAATAATTAGAATACTGGTAATATTAATCGATAACCCGTTAAGTATTTAACGAGTAATTATAAAGGCAAGTCTTAATTACCTTGAATGAACAGAAAAAATAAGAACAACTACGCAACATGAAGCTCTTTTTCTTCCTTTTTCAGTGTTGTGATTAAAAAAACAATGATAATAATTCCTATTTAAAAATAGGTTGGCTTTTCTTTTGAAAGTTTGAAATCACACTGTTCATTAAAAGTAGTTAAAGAAATCTCCACCTGAAAACAGGATAACGTAACATATTCAATAATAAAAGAAATCAACAACTCGAAACATATCCCACAGTATTTAATACGCGTAACTAATTGCTCTCGAGTCCAATATGACGATACTTTTTTTTTAGATATACTATTTGTGCCGTTAATCGTATTGTCTCTTTTTTGCCGCTCGTCAATCGATCTCGTCTTTCGCTGCTTCTTCCGTTCTTGTCCGTAGTTTTTTTGTCTCTTCACTGCGATTTTTATGCTATTCTGTTTTGCCTATTCCAACCCAACTTGTAAACCCACAACTTGATGGCTACTTCTTTGAAAAAAAAAATTCCATTCGATATTTGTTTCAATAAAAAAAAATTACAGCTCGCTGAAAAAAATATTTCATACACTAAAATTGTTATTAAAAAAAAATGTTAACTCATGGAATAGCATTTACATTTCCAAATCGATTCCAATTTTTATGATGAAAAAAAAAAATATATTAAACGAAATGTGGTTAATGAAATTCTTTTATTTTTTTTTTGTTTCAAAGAAATCGGGTGCTCAGCTGTATTGAAAAAAAAAAGGGGGGGTTTGTCTGTGCTCTACATTGTATTTTTTTTTTTTTCTTTTACTCCTATCCCTCCTCATGTATAAGTGCCTAATCCTCCGTTGCACTGTAGTGACCGGTCGCTAATTTAATATACTGGATAGTGACGCCACGAAGGAACGGACGCGCTTGACATTAAAACGCCTCGAAAGCTCTTCGACCGCGGACGAGTCTTCGAGTTATACTTATTCTTCCCCCCCCCCCCCCCCTCTTGTTTCACAAGACATTCTCACAGAGGCGCGAAAGAAACAACCCGAATCCAAGTTTAAGGCCGCTCGCGGAGTAATAAGAATAATTACACGCCGCGGAGGGAAAGGAGGTGTGGAGATTATTGCAAATTCAGCGCGAGTGCGTGTGTGTAATTTGGTTGTCCGTCAGAGAGAGAGAGAGATTGCACGGCAGCGATTGCGATTTCGGACATGATTCACCACTTTGGGATGATGAACACACCTTATCAGCCGGAGAACTCGTATCCCTTTTCACCGGGTGAGTGGCGTGCATAATTTATACATATACACGCGCACACGCACTGGCCCTCGCCGCGCGCGAGAGGATGATTTTAATACGCGGAAATTCCTCTTCGCTCTCGGCTTACGTGTGAAACGGGAACAATTACAGCGCCAGGACACTTTACGTATACGTATACGCTTCCTTGGAAATAATATGGTAGGTATATGCTGCGCAGATTATTGGCCTCCGTTTTGCATTTTAGAAGCGTTTTTGATGCCGTTTGGGGGCATTATTTATTGGAGCCACTGGATCGATCGCGGGATTGGTTTTGCTGTTTATGCACGTTGATGCGGTGACTTATGTGTGTTTATGACCCGGCGATGGAGGAAACCAGAAGGTTAATTCCTCGCGAAAAACAATCTGATCGCTAATTCAGTTGAAACTTGTGTGCAGATAGTATACATATATTTCGATACTGAAAAAAATACATTTTTTCTCTTCTTTAATTTTGCAGTATCCTAGTTGTGTTAGATTCATTTTGCGCTATCTATATTTTTGATTGCACTACTTTTATTACTGTACTTATGAACATTCCCATAATTTTTTTTTTTTTTTTTCATTAAGTAGTCCAACCACATATATTACACTACCCAAATAGTACAAAAGATTTTCTTATATGTTTTCGTCACTATTTTTAACATAAATACATAAAGAACTGAAAAAAAAAACTTATGATGAAAGTGTATAAAATTAAAAACATTGGGAAATTACCCAACTGCGTCGGATGTGTACTATAATATCATATTAACTTAAAACAAACACAGGTTTTTTTTCTCTACTTTTTCTTTCTTTCAAAAAAAAAAATTAACGAATAAAATTAAATGTAAAAAATTCATGTATTGTAATATTTCAATTCGATATGCAACAATGTGCATGATATGGTAACAAGTTATCGAGAGATCATTGCTATTTGCATTGTTATTAGTGCAATAACGGTACCGTTAACAATTTTTTTTTTTTTTTTTTATTGCAAACTGACGTAATGAGCCGAAACGACAGTAGTGTATTTGTTATAATATACGTATTGGAACTGCGTATTTGCATTGAATTGACCTCTCGTCATGCGAAAACATCCCCTACATTGATATTCACGGCAGTTTAATCAATACAAGCAAAACTATGAGTGGTGATAAATATACCCTCCCATTAGTCCTCGAGCCGGGCAGTGTAGATTTATGCAGCAAACGGGGACCATCGGAAACCATCGTCCTACACCATACACCTCATCATTTTTTTTTCTCCCTTCCCAAGCTTGTTACGCCAAAGTTCTCGCGCGTGCATCTCATCCCGAGTACAATGCCGAGTACGACCCGAGACCATAAATTTCGCTTTTGGCCGCTCTCGTTCTCCTACGTATAGGTATACCCCTTTTGCATACACACGTATGCACGTTCTATGTCGTTAAAAATCGAGCGAGAGCCTAGGCGCCTCCGTGACGTTTGCGTGTGCATATATATGACATAGACACGTAAAATCGGTAACGGTAAAGTAGGTATAGTATATTTACGCGCTGGTTGTTGCACTTGCGCAAGTGAGCCGATTTTTCGCGCGGTCTCTGCGTATATATACTTGGTTTTTGCGAATGATTTTCCCCGTCGCGCACCAACGAGATTCCATACTGTGGCATTTCGTTTGGGTTGCGCACGGGTATGTCTATACATGTGCACGAGTGTCGATGCCGATGTGACTTATGGCTCCGTTGTGCCATTACTGTACGCCGCCACGTTTATGTATATCATACACAAGTGCGGAGAGGTTTATAAATATATATATATTTTCTATAGGCGAATACACACCATAACGAGATTTACGATCGAGAAAAGCGGATCTGATTTTGTAGATAGGATATCGAGGCTCGTGTTTTTTTTTTTTTTTTTTTTTTTTCATTTTAATAGTGTTTATAATATGATGGGTACAAGAAAATATAGGAGCCGCGGCAGTCGTTGTTTTTAATTTTGCGATAAATTTATGGCGCGCGGGAGAAATCGGAGTACGCGCAGCTTGTGCGTGCAAAGTAAAAAAGATTTTTTTTCTGATTTGTTTTACACATTATATCATCGATACGTAGGTATACAGTCTCGAAAAATGTATTCCGAGCTTTTCGACAGATTGCGTGGACCCCCTTGCCCTAAGGGTTCATCGACTTCGTTGGCCGATCGCGAACATTGAAGCGTGCTGGTGATCAAGGCATTTTAAATTAACGGATCTACATTGGTAACAGGTGATTCGTATGTTTATGTAGTATATGTATATAAGTTTGTATACACACACACAAAAAAAAGAGATTCAGGTCAGGCTCAATGTGCGAGGCTCGTGGTTTTTGTGTCTCCGCGGTTCGATTTCACTCTTAGACGATATACCTATATGTGTACACCTACACACAAGAAAATAATATATGTACATAGAGTTTTTGCGACCGATCGATAAGAGGGAGTTTTTGCCCCCTTTTGCTTCCTTAGTAGGACGCGCGTGTCGCTAGGTGCGAATGAAATTAGACGGAGATCGGTAACGTTATCATCGAAGGTGCAGCACCTACGCGCAAGCGCGATCGAATTCAAAATCCACGCAATACCGATCGTTCCGTGAAAAATGGGTAAAAAGCTCGCCGATTGTCGAGCAATCGCGACAAATATGTTGGCGAACGTGTAGGTAGTTGGGAAGAAAAACGAAAGCACACAGTCAAGTATATGGATACCGAACGCTGTTGCGCGCGGCGTAGGAGGGAAAACGGATCGGCGCAGGAAAGAAATCGGAGCGAGAGAGACTGGGTCTCCTCAGTAGTTATATACCTCAGCGGCATAGATAAAATAGCGCAGCCGTGAGTCACGCGAGAGACGTACATAATATGTATAGAGAGAAGAGAGCCAGGTAAGAGGGCCCCCGATCGCTGCCGCCATCGTCAGCCGGGATAGCGAACCACCGGTCGCTCTCAGGTGTGGAGTGCTGCGGACCGCCACCACCGCTGCCCTGACTCTCTCGCTCTCTCTTTCTCGTTACTCTAGTGCCTATACCGGACTATACCGTTTTCGCGTCTTCGTCGTCGTCGTCGTCCGAGACGTTCGTGGCAGAGTTGCGTGGCTCTCCAGCTCGCGTTTCCTCGGCCACACGGACACAACCGCTATTTGCATGTACGAATACATACACCCACACACAGGTTGTACGTCTTGCCGATTTTTCTTCTTTTTTTTTTTTTTTTTTCGTCTTCACCTCTGTCGTCGTTACTGGCACCGCGTGGATCGTTCACTCGTGGCTGATGGGACGGTGAAAAACAAAAATCGATAGACGAAAGGAGCAACGAGCACCAGAGATCGGCAAGGAGCAACGACGCCTGGGAGTGGACCAGCTGCCGCTGCTGTCCGGGTTGTGCGTGCGATGTCGCACAAAGATCGGAGGCGGCGCTGCGAGCGTGTGTATACAGTGTGTGTGTGTGTGTCCGCGCGAGCCGTAGATTTAGCCTCTTCTGCTGACTATACCTGTACAGTTAGTGGTTTTTAGTGGTGTGTGTGTGTGTTTACTTGTAAAAATACACCTATATATGATACAGTGCCGGGGACTGGTTTCGGGGATCGAGGGCCCTTTTTCGGAGCGGAGGGGAGGTAGCCCTTTTCGGCCGAGGGCTGCTGCCGGCGAGAGAGGAGAGACCGATTTTTCAAGGGGGAAGGACCCGTTAAAGGAAGTGTTCCCGATGTATAGAGAAAAGAAGAAGAAGGAGGAGGATGATGGTGTTCTCGGAGTATAACGGGACACGCTCCCGGCGTGAGATTTCCAGAGATTTTTGTACACGTATATAATACGCGACGCTGATGTGTGACGCAACGCCGATCGACAGCCCAAAGAAGAAGATGCGTTATGACTCGCGGATCGGCAGGCTGGTTTGATGCGTGTGCACGTACATGACTATTATATCCTCGCACACGATGGTGGAGAATATTGGATGATGCGGGATTTTCCAAGAGTTAAATCGCTCGTGGTGCCGATTTTTTTCCCCGAGAAATCTACACTTCTTTTTTTGTTTACCGATCTTGGGTAGCACTTTGTAATTTCGTCTGTAATTTTTCAAGCTCACTCGATACAGTTGTATGTAGGACTGCGATTTTTTTTTTATACTCGGCATCCCAGTATCGGATGATCGGGTCCAATGGGCACGACTATGATCGCGGGTTTTTCTACCGATCGACTGATGACCAATTCGTTCCGATTGCTACACGGGTATAGTGGCTGTACGTAACGTATATACGTAATGTGGATGCTTGAGACTTCGATCGGTGAACATTACAAAACCGTAAGGTCGAGGATGCACGAGGAAACCGGCAGCGGTAAAAAGGAGGGTGTTGGTAGCGCGGATGGGTCCCCATCAAGGCGCGCGATGAAGGAGGTGTCGACCGACGAGGAGTTTGTCGGCCCGGAGTACGAGGAGGACGCGTACTACAGCAACGCGAGTTTGGCAGCGACGCCGAGCTTCGACGATCTCGAGATCAGCGACTCGGAGGAGATTTTGGTGCATTGGCACCAGGACACCGGGGAGATCGAGGAGATCGAGGAGGCGGACTTCAAGGGCGAGCACGAGGGACACGTCAGGAGTACCAGGGGAGAGCTGCGCAAGCTCAGGGCGAGGATTGGGGAGAAGCTGAGGGGACTCGTTGGTAAAGGTGCGGTTGACGATGGTTTTTTTTTTTAATGTGATTTTTTGTTGCGATCTGTGACACGAGATCGCGAGAGCAAATAAAAATTGTTCGTTGATGGCACTGCAGAGGCTATATTGTTATATGCGATAAGGGATGCGATGGTGTAATTCTTTTTTGTTTACAGTTCAAGGCATAGAATTTCTTATAAACGAGGACGAAATCTTTTTCATTTCAACTTCCGTTAGGATTGGGAAAGAACCGATTAAAAGTTTTCGTAATTGCCTCTCTTAGAAATAACTTTTTACAATTATTTTCATTGGATTTTCGAACACTTTGAAGGATACATTTTTTTCTCGCATGAAGTGCACTTTTTTGCTTAAAAAATTTTTTTCATCCATCACTATTCACAATGAAATGATGATAAAGAATTTCTTGAAGTCAATAATTTCAATTTTTTTTCATCTGACGTGTTTTTTCTTACCAATTTATTTAAAGTGGTACCTCATAAATAGAAAAACATTAAAAGAGTACCCAAGTGTGATGTTGTAATATGCTGTAAAAGTTACCATCTCTGCAACCTAAGCTTGCGTTAAGCGGTGTGGAGATAACTTTTTATTTTTGTAATCAATTGTAAATTTAGAAGAACAATTTTGAAAGCAAAAAAGCCGCATGATGGTTCACAAGTAAAAAAAAAAAAAAAAAAGTAGTAAAATCATGAATCACAATCGTCGACGACGACTAATTAGCGCGTCTTATCGCATTTCTACCCGCTATCAAACTCATGAGCTGAGTTGATTTATCTTATCGCGGCGTTTTCGCTACTCCCCGAGTCTCATTCGTACAGATATGGCCCCACTAAACTTGTACGCCGGTAAATTGCTCGATACGGAAACAGCAAAAAAATCTATTATTACAGTACACTCCGTCGTAAGAATCCGTGCCATTTTCCGATTCCTAAACTCAAGAGATAAACATTCGGCTGCTGCGATTAAAATGGGCAAAGCAGCTGTATCTCCTTCGCAACTCATACACGTATATACCTCACGGAACCGCGAATCGTTGGGCCGTAAATTCGCCATTAGACTCGACCGACCGGCGATTAAGTGTTCCCGTGTGTATAGCTCACGATTATTAGAGACTCCCTCCCCCTCGCCTCACATGCGCGAACGAATGAGGCGTATAAGCTTTCTATGTCGCGTAAAATATGATATTGTAAAGAAAATTTCAAGACTTTCTCCTTGTTACCTCGTATAATAAGAGAGAGAGAGAGAGGAAAATTTCGAACGATCCTCGTAAAAATGCCCGACGACACTTGGCCGCAATTAAACGGATTTGCGCGCTCTTGTGCAATATCGTTGGTGAGCGCAGGTACCTTTGCGTCTTTAATCGCCGGCTGGCGCGGCGACTTTGAAAAATTACCACCGGGAGGAGAAAAATTTCCTCGCGAGTGCTGTCCCTCTCTCGCGCTTAGCCACGTGAGTGATAATGTACACGCGATTCGATGATTATGGTGGTTTAGCGCATTCGGAAAATGCCGGGAGAGTTGGTTAAAAAGGCTTCGCGTGAGCGCAGTGCAGCGCACCTGTTTGTTCGGCCTCTGGGAGATGTATATCTTTAGTTTCGTATTTCATCGAGCTTTTAAGTATAGCGGTTGGGTTGGCATACAAAAAAAAAAAAAAAAAAAAAAAAAAAGAGAGACTCGTACACTCGAGGAAAAGAAGAAAAGTGAAGCATCGCGATAGGACGACATTATCCAATCTTTATGTGCACGGTGTTTTCGCCGGGGAGGACGAGCTAAATATTTTACGAGCTCCTCGGGATAAGACTCCTATACTCTTATCGTTTGCCGGCGTATAACGAAGCTCACCCCCTTTTTTCCCTACCCTCTTCCTACGCATATACACACAGACTTTTCACACCCAATGTACCTAAATGCACGACCTATGTGTGCATGAAACTCGACAGTTGCACGTACATCTGCCGGGCTCGCGAACTTGTTTTCGCCGTACAAACGCCATCAGCAAAAACACCGGCATCAGTTGTTGCAAAACTCCCGCTCGTTTCTCTTTCCCATGTATGCACACGACGCGATAAAATATATGGCCCCAAGTAGTATACAGCCGCGCAGTGTTTATAACGAGGCGATGAAATTTCGGAGTATTATATCTGCCACTACGAGCTGCCGCGATATTTCACGCGTCTCGTGTATCCAAAATATATACCTATACGTAGGTGTATGTACTGAAAACTGCATCGAAACATCTTTCCTGTTCCTCGCGCCCCAGCGGGTTTTTGCCCCTGACAAATGAGTTTTGAACTTGCTTTCTCTCCACCTCGATGCTATTGCTTTTTTTTTTTTTTTTTCCCNTTATTGGCCGCGCGATTATCTTGTAAAAAAAGTGAAAACACAAAACTCCCAGGTCAGGGTTCCCCTTTTCATTTCACCGCTTTTGGATGAAAAAATAATTTTATTATTTTTCTCATTTGGGTCGAGCGTTAAAAATAAATTACTCAAATTAACAGCCAGATATTGTTGCATTTAATTTTACGTAACGACGAGATGTGCGAAATGTTTGGTTATACAAAGGTAAATCTTCTACGAATCCTATCAATTACGTAAAACAGCTCAAAACATTTTATCGAAGCGGTAATCGTTAAAATATTTTAGTATTCAACATATACATTAAAAATCAACTATGTCAATGCACTCGTAGTCGTAAAAATAACAAGGCACGTTGGGATGAAAACTCGGCACTTTCACCTTAAAATTTTTTACCCACGATTAATAACAGTCATAATTTAGATGTATTTGCAATTAATTTTTTTTTTTATCCTTCCGACGACCACGTATGCGTATACATATAAAGCCAAGGTTATTCGATGGAAAATCCAAGGAGCCGTAACATCTTGACGTGGAGATTAATAAAAGCTGATACGAAATCAAAACCATAAAACACTTTTGCAAAAGAAATCGCACAACTTGTGGGAAATTTATCCTCGAGTTGATTCAACGCGCGTTTAAAAAAAAAAAAAGATTGACCTCTTGGTACTCTCTAATTTTCGTGGTCTCGCAAATTGCACTCGGCAGCCCAACAAACACGTGCCATTCAAAAAATTTTCCATCGCGGAGCGCTATTGAGACGTACCCATAAAAATACCCGGCCAATCCACCGCGTAACGGAGCGCGCAGGTGTGTCCCGTCACGTAGAGGGAAAAAAAAAAAAAAAAAAAACCCAACAAACAGCCACTCCCAGCCTCAATAAAACCCTTATCAGCCTATTACGCTCCCCTCCTGTATATATATATACGCGTCCATTTGCAGCGTATAACCTACTCTCTCCCGGTTGGTTCCGCAATTCGCGTATATATACACCTGCATAAACTGCCCATCGGATATCCCGGGGAGAGAAAACCCGCAAAAGGGAAGAAAGCGAAACCCCCTCCCCATTACTGCGAACAAAACGTCACGCCATACTATGCCACCGCACGAATAACATCTTTACGGTGCCCCCCCCTTTTGCGTTTATATACATATATATATATTCGAGTACAGTGGGCCCAATTAAAGCGGTAAAGCTCTGTACGTGTGTAATGGTGTGTGTGTGTGTCGAATTTCGCAGATCGAAGACGAGATCCAGACGCTGAGGGAGGTCCTGGCGAGCAAGGTGAGCACGGCCCACCTGCTCAAGCGCAAGCTCGGCATTAGCGTTTGGAAGGAGCTCAGCGAGGACGTCGGCCAGGGCCTTAAAAACGTCAAGGAGAGCCACGTGTGAGTTGCCCGTATACATACTGTCTTTCGCTGCTCGTACACATAAGATACCGTCTGTGTGTGTGTATATAATTATATTATGTACACCGTGTTTTTTTGTCAATTGTCCTTTGTGATGCGTGCGACTCGGGGACGTGGCAACTTTTCGTACGATCTAATCGACAGTCGATGCGTGGCGAGAAGGAAAATGTGCCACAACCCCCGTCGCCCCGCTTGCCTTGCACCATGTCCACCCCTGCACCCGGAGTACAAAGTTGTTCTCATATGTTTCATTACTCGCTCGCATGTCACGCTATTTTGTGCAATCTTGCTTTATTTTATACGTTTTACACGCGCGAGCATTGTCCGAGAAGGGGAACAAGTGGGGAAAAAAAAAAAAAAAGAAATGCCTCTCTCTTTCTCTCTCTCTCTCTGGGTTTCGAAATTTAACGCGCGGGTAATGTAACGGTACGACCAGCCACCCGGTGTGTGTCTTCCCATCTCCTCTCCTTTTCGTCTGCCCGTCCGTCTTGCGCGTTGTTTTTCTCTTTTTTTTGTCATACGAAGACAGATTCGAACTGTATTTCATACAAGCGCGCGCACAAAAGATAGGGCCCCGTTATTATACACGTATGTATATACATTATATACCAATACTTCATTCGACGTGCGCATTGTATATTATAGCCGATTTCGCTCGCAAAACCCCGTCGTGTTTCTCGATCGATTCGTCTCCGTGTCTTTTTCATCGTTTTCTATTCTCTTTCAACCTTTGCTTGGCTTTTGCATCGGGTTCTTTTTCTTTTTTTTTTTTTTTTTTTTTTTTCTTTCATCGTTGAATATCAACTTTAATTGAATTGCACATATTATAAGAAAATGAGGTAAAAAAGGTACAACTGTGTTATAAAAAGAAGGCATTGTTTTTTGGGCAGTTGTTTAATGATTGCTTAATGATTAATATGGACTATGATTAATATCAAAACACATAAATAAATTGTAGCGAAATTAAACTGCTTTTTTTAGGAAAACATAAAGTTTTCAGCTTCTTTATGTGACTGTGTTTGCAGTGACTCTCAAAACATAAATAAATATGATATTATAAAACTTTGTTACATCCATGAAGAAATATTTCAAAAAATGTAATAAACCAGGAATAGATAATTTGGCGAAAATTTCAAACAGTATGAAAATCAAATAAACAATATACTCTGTTTGAATCGAGCTCATTACTCGCGTAAAACCCTTTTTTTTTAATTTTATCTCTAAAATCATATCCCTGAATAATATAATTCATAACATAATACTGTTGGTTAAAAAAAAAAAAAATCCAGCACAATCGATCAAACACACGTATACCGAGTCTCAATAATTATAGTTCCCATACCGAACGCACTGTCTCATCCTCATAAACCTCTTGTGTATATATATATATGTATATATATATATATATATACATA
>NW_019379489.1:1971753-1985067 GCF_000648655.2 Copidosoma floridanum | reverse complement strand
AAAAAAAAAAAAAAAAAAAAAAAAAAAAAAAAAAAAAAAAAAAAAAAAAATGATGCTACGGGACAATATTAATAATATGTATGTGGATCGTATTGATGTTAACATAATTCAAAACTCAGGTGTGCTGAAAATAAAAATTTAATCATCTACTTTCTTATATATGTCTTAAAACGTGAGAATTAAAAAAATTGTAATCAATTATTCGCAAAGTGAATTAAACAAATGGTTAAAGACGTGCTTAAGCAAAAAATTAAAGGTTGACCATCATTAAATGGAAGAAATATTTATAAACAATTTGCACTTACGTAAAAACAACAGTAAACAAACACACACGCTCGCATGTACTTAGAAGGACGTTGAGAAGTTAACGATCATATTTTATACAATTAGCTCTATACATAATATATTATATATTTTGAAAGAAAAGCAAACCAAACGACGTGTGTGAAAAAAGCTGTANTTCACGTTTGTACGACGATTTAAAAAATAAAAAAATAAAATGAAATGTAGCTTACACATAAAATGTGCGTATATATTTTTAGATTTACCAAGAAGCTTGAACTTGAATACTTCGTGACTTCAAGTGGTTAACACTTTATGTAATAAAATAAAAGTCATTTAACAATGCCTTTATTATATTACATATAAAACACAAGTGTAACTTTATTCTATTCTCAATCAAATTTGATCAAATAAACATTTTTGTGCTTAAACAGTACTTTCTATGGATTTGTTTTGTTGTGATTGATTCCACAAATTTTTCCTTTAATGAAAACAAATATTTATATAGTTATACCATTTTATTATTCGACAAGTTACTTATGTGATAATGTTTTTTTGGGTGTTTGTGATTGTATTTGATTGGATCAATAAAATCGCTTAATCTCATTGAATCTGATAATTTTCCTTGGCTAAACTTCCTGTGATCCCATTTTTAACACCTCGTTATTATTTTTACATTCATAACATTCATAATAAATTTCATCTCAGAATAGTCACACACCCGCTATATGCAAACTTGTGTGTCATTTTTTCCAGCTAGTGGAACTACACGCCGACAAGCAATAGCACGTTTTGTTTTCTTGGTGCGTATATAATATAATAGTGTCATTCCAAAAGATTCGTTGTGGTAACAAAACATTTTTCAGTCTTGGATAATAAAAAAACTCATGTCTCTACAATGATATACTGCACTTTTTCAGAAAAATCTATAATTATCAAGTAAAAAGATTCGGCTTGCATTGTTTGAAGGGTACATTGACTAATAATTGTACTCTTTCACCCCTACAAAACTATCTGTTTGTTCATGCATTAATAAATTCGTCAGAAATCAGAAAAATTGCCAAGTTGAAGGTGGTTAAAAACAAAAACAAAAGATTTCTTAATATTGCAAAATTTTTGACAAGTTGTTATTACTCTAGAAAATAAACTACCATATCTAACTTGCTATGAGAATGAAGAGAGTCATTGTAACAATTTTTTGAAAATTAGAGTTATTAATATAATATTTCATGATAAGCAAGGGTATTTTCATCCCTATATGAAGATACAAAAGGTTACATATTAACTGATTCAAAGCAAGACATGTGAAATTCATATGAAATATGGTAACCCTAACAAAATGTCAAAAAATTACTTTAGTAGATGAAGTTTATCATGTTTGAGTTAATTATTACATAAAACTTATCTTGAAAAATGCTATTAAAAAAAAAAATTTCTTTGTTCTGATAAGTCTTATTTTTTTATTTAATTTTTGTTTTTTAATTTTCCCACTTTGAATGATAAATGAAACTGTTTTAACAAAATTACTAAACAAAAAACGCGTGTCACTTTACAATCGGAATTCTTATATGGGTGTTATTAAAATTTATGAATTATTTGCTCTGTTAATGTCAATGCTACATATTTACTATTTATTCGAAAAAAAAAAATTCAAGACATTTACCTTGGATCAAATATTTTTGATAACCCCACATTGAGCATATTCTGAATTCAAAATAGCGTGATTTTTATTCATTACACTTTATGATTCGTAGTTGGCTATCAGGAAAATTCCGGAGCAAAACTAACAATACAAAAACACCTTTATGAATCGGAAGAGTTAGCTAATATTTAGCTTTCAAAAAAGCAAACTCAAGAAATCTTAGCTGTTTTAAAAAGAATAAAGATAGTCTACCTACAAGTGTATTATAGACAGACAAGGTAATCGTAATATGGGAAAAATTATTATGAGCCAACCATACTTCGATACCAGCTCGACGCAGGTCATGTGACCTCTTGGCACCTCTTCGCCTCCACACTGAATGATATAAAAGCCGGCCTAGTATGTCTAGATGTAGTCGACAATAAACTGGTATTAGGTGCAGGGTAAGTAATTTTTGAAAATAATAGAATTTGTTTCAGAATTATTAATCTTAAATAATCCGCAGAAATACATTTTTTAACTAATTTCCAATTCTTACATTCGCTCATTCGCTCGAAATTTTAATACTGATTTTACGAGCATAAAAGCCTAAGAATTCATTTCGCTTGTAACTGCGAATGATTTGTAAAAAGTAATGAAAACAAAAAAAAAAAAAAATATTTGTTTAAAGGAAAAATGTTGTCTTTGACTAAAATGCTCGTGGCTGCGGGTCTGTTGTGTGCCGCCACGCAGGCCGTCGAGATGCACCAGGACTTTTATAAAGAGTACCCTGAGCCACTTCTTGACTCCACCACGATACTCTACCCAAGTAACGAAAGCCTTTTGTACATGTATTGCATCGAAAAGAGATTTGAGGGAGTTGACTGCTCGTTGAAGCTAAAAATGGTAAATGGCACCGAAAAGAATTGCGACGTGAAGTTCCCGGTATCGAAACAAGATTACGAGTTCTACATCTTTGATGTCCCTCAACTTAAGACTATGCTTGGAGGGAATAAGGCCGTGTTTCAGTGGAACATAGATTATTATTTCAAAAGCAAAACTGAATTTCACAAGTACATTACTTTAGTGGACATGAACAACTGCAGCCCAGTTCTGTTAGACTATCCGAATGACGTATCGGAAGACAACTTGCATCTCCTGGCTTACGAAGACAGTTTCCACGTCTACTTGCGTAGCAAAGTAATATGTGGCGAACAGTTCAAGTCGTGCATCCTCCGGTACAACCACGAGGGTACGTACGATAATGATGTATAAAAAAAATGGCACCCGATGTATTAGGTCTAAATATGCTTAAAAAAAAAAAAAAATCTACATTTCAGGTAGGCAAATCGACGAGTCTGTTGTCCCCTTACCTTCGGACTATTTAATGTTTGACCGCTCAATGGTCGTGGATAGACTGAATCAAAATAGTGGAGCATATTTCATTGACCTTAAACTCATAGATTTCAAAAGTAGTCTTATGATTATCCGTCACGTGAACGCTGATGGATCTGACCCTGTCATTATCCGTGGTCAGTTAGTGAACACTAATATAAGACCTTTAATGAGTGCGCTGCAATCCAACGAAAACGGCTACTTCTCATTATGTTACCCAAACGCTTTGGGAAGTTGGGAGGAGACCCATTGCATCCAGTCCGACGTCAATGGCAAGAAAAAGGGTAACATGGCTGTCACCCTGGAAAAGGAGCACACAGTGGTTGCAGTGTTTAACCAACGCCAGGGTGGCCTCCTCATTGTAAATATTAACTGCAGTACACCGATCTACAACTGCACTGGTGTCCTGAGCGAGGTGTTCTGTCTGAGTTCATTCAGCAGGTGTTACAACGCTCAGGTAAGAGTCAAGGAGGTGACAATGAATGGGGAGGTTATTGGAGACACTGAACTCACCGGATTAAGGTTGGATGGCCATGAGCTGGCAATCGACCACTTGGAGACAAATACTGAGCACTGCTTTTACTTTGCCTACGTGGAATATCGGTTCAAACCCGATGATGAAATCTCCGTCTACAAGTACATAAAGAAGTGCATGGAAAAAACGGTGCAGTAGTCAGGATCGATTCAAGTAGAAAATCCGGACTTTCTTTCAAATTAGTACTTACACATTTTTTTCTTTACAAATACGTGTAAGGTTCATTAAAGTTTTCAGGAATCGACATAAATTTTAAAAATACAAAACAAATGTATAAAGTAAAAAATGCTTCTTTCCACAAATAAAACGTTGAAATATTCTTAATAAAATATATTTGTAGTTCGCAAGAAAGGTTGTGTAAAATCTAAGTGGCTACCTCCTCCGAGGGTGTTTATTATACTAAATAAAATTTATACAGTAAATAATAGTATTATTATGAATATTTTAACAAAACCATCTACAGCATCCATATACATATTACGTGTGTGTGCTTCGGTGTGCACGTTACTACACTCATACAAGATATTTTGTAAGGGTCGTAGTTCATCGGTAATAATCGAAAGTTAGTTATGAAAAATAGCATATTATTATTCTCAACTTTCATAGGAAATTTCGTAATGTTGTAAAAAAATTTTTATAGCTCGTAAATCTTGCCATGTAACTACTTTAGAATAATTTAGAAATGCCATAAGATATCAATAAAAAAAAAAAAACAAATAAATTATTTAAATTATTTATAACTGAAAATTAACCTCTTTCACTAGGGTATACATGGGGTTCAGGAAATAAACCAGAAAAATAAATTATTTACAAAATGTGTTCTTTACAATATATAATGTTGTAAGATAAGCAGTGTACTGATGTGAATTGTTTTAAAACGACATATGTACGTTGAATTAATCCTAATGAAGCAACGCTATTTAAATTTGTCAAAATATGTTTGATAAAATTTTCTATCTGGTCAACTATGAGGTTGTCTTATTAAAAAAAATAATGCACTCACTTTTGACCTTATTACAAATTTTTTTAGGATGCTTTAACCAATAACTTTTATTAAATTAGTTGGCAACAAACGCATATCATTTTTCATATATTATACTTGGTGGAGATTTTTTTTACATGTCACGATTCATGTACATCTACTGCTGGAAAAACACTACAAAGTTGAGTTCAACGATTTGGTATTTGATGTAATACGTAAAGTAAATTGGAAAATTCAGTGATATTCTCAAGAATGTCGAGATACAGTTTTCATCATAAGCCACCAAATTTTGGTATTTTTCCGTTTATTCTTCAACCCTGAACATTAAAACTTTCTTCAACATGAATTTTTTTGAATGTCATGTGATTGTTGACATGTGCAAAATGTTAATGCAAAAAGGATACGTTGAAACAAGGATATTTGTAATAAATTTTTTTATTATACACGCATAGTTGCAAAAACTTGCATTGCGGCTTGATAATTTTAAAAAACTTTACGGGTACCGGAGCTGGCACTTGTTCTTCAAAGCTAAAAATATCGGCTGCACGCAAAATAATTATAGTTATCAGTACTAGATAATTAAAAAATGTACAGATCATTTCAAAACCACTAGGCGTGAAAGTATAGTTCTTTGATCTTTATTGGTTAGAAAAAGTTTCTAGAGTACATCATACAACAATATTAAAAAAAAAAAAAAAAATCTATAGTTGTTAAATGTGACGTATCACAAAAAATTTGTTGTACAAAAAATATCCCAACTTGGAAATAGACAGTACACTACTATGAAAAAATGGGAGAATCATGTATAGTGACAAAAATTGATGAGCTTATCGTACATTGACTCGCGTCACGTGATCTCTCGGCGTCTCATCACTCATCTAAAGGCGACAAATATAAATAGCGGTCAAGGATTTTTTTTACAGCAGTTCATAGTTATCGAGCATCAGACACATGGTAAGTACTCTAAACTTTTTGAAACGCTATTTTTAAGTTTTTTTTTTATTTAACATCCAAAAACCAATCGCACATACAAATATACGTATTTAGCACACACCTGAATAGTAAAAAATCCAGACACTATAATTTAACTAGTGAATATAGAAACAGTAACACTGACAAAAAAAAAAAAAAAAAATTATTTATAGCAAACATGTCGTCTTGGGCAAAAACACCCGTAATCCTGGGTCTGTTGTGCATCACCGGTCAGGCGGTCGATGAGGTACATGACTACACCGAGCCGTTCTTCCTCACGTTTTACGCGATGTCCCCAAACATCGAAAGCTTCATGTACATGTACTGCAACCGAACTAAAACACCGTTTTACCTCAACTGCTCGTTCAAGCTGAAAATGACAAATGGCACTCGTGGCAAGAGCTGCGACGTGAAGCTCCCCGCGCCCGAGTACGTGTACAAGCACTACCATTTTCGCACCTTCCGACTTAAGAGCGTACTCGGGGGCAACAAGGCCGTATTCGAGTGGGCCCTGCGCTATTACCGGGATTTCGAATACACGACACACTCGTGGATCAGTATAGTCGACATGAACGAGTGCAGCGTCATCCAAATGGACTTACCGTTGGAAAGGGAAGGATCGAACTTCCATGTCCTCCCTGGCAATCTTTTAGTCAACGTGTACATGGAAGGCTGGGAAAAGTGTGACGGAGAGAGCAATCCATGCCTCCTTAGGTTCAACCTGCACACAGGTACACGGTGATTTTAAAAATTCCCAAGTATACTAAGAGAAAAAAAAAAAAAAATTACTGTGCTAGAATGGCAATCTAGTACCATTTCGCCGTCTAGGGACTCAACCTAATTTATACCATTCTGGACACTTATATCTATTGTACATACGATGAAATTTACTGTACTTACGACAAACATTGTTGTTCCGAAGACTAAAAATTATTGTTCAAGTAGTAAAAAGTCTCTAGACGACCAAAAACTACCAGATTACCATTTTAGCACAGTAGATTTTATTATTATTTCCTTTCAGTGTAGCTCGTTGCATTCCAATCGTTGTCGTTTGAAAAAACCGACGCAATATGTGATCTTTCGATTGTTTAGGCAACCAAACTGACGGGCCCATCCCTCTACCCCCAAAGTACTTCATAAACGAGTTGACGATGCTCGTGGATCGTTCGAATTCAAGCAGCGGCGGATACTTTGTCGAGTTGGAAGACCGTACCGACGGCAGCGCCCTCATGAGCGTCAGCCACCTTAAGTGCGACGGTTCGGAAAAAGTCATCATTAAAAATCACTTTGTGAAAAACGATTTTCTGACCATGATGTTCTCGGCCCAGTCCAACGAAAACATGCACTACTCGTTCTGCCACCCGAGCGAGTTTGTGCTCATGGAGGCGGTTCGCTGCATCCAGTCCGACGTAAATGGCCACAAACGGATGAACGTCACGGTGACGTTGGAGCGGAATTACATGATGCTCGCGGTGTTCAATCGGCCCCAGGGAGGTGTCCTCCTCGTCACCATTGACTGCCACAAGCCGGGCTACAACTGCACCGACTCTCGTGTGAAGGTGAAGGAGGTTGCCGTGGACGGGGAGGTCGTGAGGGACACCGAGCTTACCGGACTTAAGTTGGACGGCTTCGTCGTGGAGTTCCAGAAGTTTAGCGTCGACCATTCGGAGACGGAGACGGAGCATTGCTTTTACTTTGCCTACGTGCAGCAGAGTGTGAGGGCGAGACGACGGAGGAACGACGAGGCGACCGTCTTCAAGTACATTAAGAAGTGCATGGACAAGGCGACCTCTACCGGTGACGTTTTGCCGCATGTCCGGCAGATCTAGACTCGTCAATAATAATAATTTTGTTTCATTCTGTACTACAGATATAGTCAATCGTAACGGAAGATTCTTTTCTCTTAGTGTATTGTGGTCAAAGCAATACTTGTTCGATGGGTTTTCCAAACTTTCCAACTAGATATCATCTAGTTTTGTATAAATATTGTTTAGGCTACTATTTTTGTACCATTCTTCCTTTGGACATGTTGCCCATACCAGCTGTAGAAATATTTTTAATTTTTTTGTATTTGGAATGACAAAGATGTTTTACGTCATCAAAGAAATATTACACAATAAAACGATTACATTTTTTATTAACAAGAATTATTTTTTATACAATGTATCGATTAACCAATTAGGTATGAAAATATGAAGATACGTCACTTAACAACATAATTAATGCCATTTAAGATGAAATACTTACTGTAGGTAAATTTTTAAAAAATATATTGTCTATTTTTATAACGTTGCAATATAAGTTTGTCTCGAGTCAAAAACAATGTTCTGAATAAAAGTTGTACTTAAAAATACTTTTATCAATTTTTGGCTCGTTTTATAGTCTTTTAATACTGTTTTAATAGTTTTTTTCAAAATTTCTCTAATCTGTATGATAACGATACTTCACGACATTTTATAAAATGATACAACCACCAACTACACACTATCCTACGTAGAATATCCTTAACTAATTTTATCTAAAATTGATTTCTCAATCAATACTGACGTATAGTTTATTTATAAAATTGTGAAATACACGCCAAGTGCTAATAATTTTTTTAAACTGATCCTACACGTTTACCTTCAAATACGAACACCTTGATGGATCACACTGAGTTTCATACTAATGATTATTCTAGAGAAATGTTGTGCTCCGTCGGTTCTTTTTTACCGCAATAATCTCGGTGGTACATTCACATCGATCTCGAAACTCAACAAATACTAAATTAACAAAGTGATTGGCTGGTGGACTTTAAAGTGTTATTTTTTTATTAAATAGAATAATAATTGAGAAAGTAGTTTCGTAACCCAAAAGAATGTTTAAGGAAAAACAGGTAGAGATTTAAGTCTTTGGATACTTAGACCTTACATTGTCGACGCTGATGCATATTATATACGTGTAACCAGATAATTTTGTTAATTCTTAACTATACTTTGCTACAAGTAGTAAAAGAAAAAAATTATAACGTGAAAAAAGAAACAAAATCCTACTATAGGTATCAGAGAAAGTCGTTTTCATCATTATCATCCACTGGGAAAAAAATTGTTACTAGCCAATCATATCTCGACACACGTCACTCGTGATACGTCTTTGCACACTGACTAAACGATATAAAAGCCGGTCGAGTCGTTTTCGAGGCAATCGACAATAATTAAGCATCGGAATCAAGGTAAAACAATCCACTAATCACAGACATCACTCTATCCGAAACACCTTTTTTCCTTCGTCGCATCCATTTGTCAGTCAAACATAATAAAAAAAAAAAAAACCGCTAACAGGAAAAATGGCGTCTTTGATGAGAGTTGTGGTGACCCTGGGTCTACTGTGCACCGCCACGCAGGCCATCGAGGTAAACCAGGAGTCCAAGCCTTCCCCAGCCGACTACAAGCTGTCCTCGAGTATCAAAAGCCTCATGCAGATGCACTGCAACACAACCGGACACAGGACAATCATCGACTGCTCGTTCAAGCTGAAAACGATAAACGGCGCGGAAAAGAACTGCGTCTTCGAGGTCCCGGTACCGAAACACGATGCCAAGTTCTACGTGTTCGATGCCCCTCAGCTCAAGGCCATGCTGGGAGGGAGCAAGGCCGTGTTTCAGTGGAGCTTTCGGTACACCTTGGACGCCAAACACACCAAACACCCGTGGATCGGTATAGTCGACGTAAACGACTGTGGCACGGTGTACGTCGATTTTCGGTTGGACAGTTTGCACGAGTCCAACTTCCATTGCCAATTTTACGACACCTGCTTCAAAGTATCCCTCAACAGCGAGGAAAAATGTGGCAAGCGACGCAACCCGTGCACCCTACGGTTCAACTACAAAGGTACGTGGATTTATAAATGCTTCACCCACATCCCACGACCACGTCAGTGCAGTTACGATTGTCCAATTATATACTTCCAGGGGAGCAAGTCGAGGGAGCCGTTGACTTCCCCGCCAAGTATTACGAAACACGGCACTCGATGGTCGTGGATCCTCACGACTCGAGCAGCGGCAGTTTTTTCGTGAACTTCAAGAACTTGGGCAACCAAAGCGCCCTTGCGAACGTGAGCCACGTGAATCACGACGGGTCGGAAAGTGTCCTCATCGAAAACCACTTTGTGGAAAACGCCGTAGTAACAACGGCTGCGCTGCAATCCAACGAAAACGGCTACTTCTCGTTGTGTTACCCGATGTCATTGGAGAGTTGGGAGGAGACCCACTGCATCCAGTCCGACGTGAGTGGCGATCGGCAGATGAACGCCACGGTGTCCTTTGCGAAGGACGATACGGTACTTGCCGTGTTCAATAGACGCCAGGGTGGCATCCTCCTCGTCACCATTGACTGCCACAAGCCGGGCTACAACTGCACCGACTCTCGAGTGAAGGTGAAGGAGGTTGCCGTGGACGGGGAGGTCGTGAGGGACACCGAGCTTACCGGACTTAAGTTGGACGGCTTCGTCGTGGAGTTCCAGAAGTTTCGCATGAAACACTTGGAGACGGAGACGGAGGATTGTTTTTACTTTGCCTACGTGCAGCATCACTCGAAGACCGTATTCAAGTACGTAAAGAAGTGCGTGGACAAGATTCCCCCTGCTGACCAAGGGCTGTTTCAGGGCATTGAAGAAATTAACACTTTTATATTTTAGGCTTGTGCGCAAGGTAATAAGAAATATTCAGGTGATGGTTCTTTTTTTTCTTCCTTTTTTGTGTTTAATCGGGTTTACTCCTTATTAAAAAATATGTTATTGCATCAAAGCATTCGAGAATAATAATGTCTTATTATAAATGTACTTGTAAAAGTAATTAATAAACTTATAATAATTCTATACGACCTTTGTTTTTTTTGGATTTTATCCCTTGTGTGATGCACCGTACTGTTGTCGGGCGTATTGTGCATATAATAGCCGAACAAACATTTTTAATCATTTTTCGATTTTAATAAAACAGTAATTTCTTTTCTTCTATAAAATACTAACTAATACACCATCTATGATTTTAATTATAAAAAAAAACATGGCAATGGAATTTCGTAAAAAATTACACTTTACCCAATAATTACATCGTATTAAACCGTGTATTGTGAATCACAATAGTTAGTTTGCGAAATTTCAACCTCGTAAATCTATACACGCGACAATTTTAAGTGGTTAATACTCATGAATTTCATATTTGGTTGAACTGAGACATCACAAGAGCAAGTCGTTTCAATACTTAGTTATTAATACATTTTCTCATGAAAAACAAGGTATTTTTGTATTCATTAACTTAAAAAAAAGAAAGGAATTAATTAATTAATTAATTGTTGCTTTCAAAAAAGAATCGTATTTATAGTATGTACGAAAAATGACAGAAGATAAAAAAGATAGGTTTCTAATGACATCCAGAGTCTTTTAATGTTTTTTTAATTGTTTTTCCGGAATTTTCCCATTTTGATTTACCGAGATAACTAACGAATTTTTATGCATGTAGTTAGTAACGAGCATAAAATATCTTACCAGAAATATATTTAATGAAGATTATTTGAACTTGATATTTCTGTCGTTGATTGCGTGTAATTTTTCATAAAGTATTTACCGGCCAAGCACGTTAACTTGTTTATCTATATAATCATTTGAAGCTCGCAAAGGTCAAATCCCAATTTGAAAATTGTAATTGCTTGTCAAGAAAATGAATATGTCATACAAAATTGACGGCCTTAATGTTTGCTTAATCTGTCTTAAATAACTTTCATTAGACATATTTTTAGTAAGAAATATTATATACGTATTTATCATCTACTTAATTTCATAAAATTGTTAGTTATTTATCTTTTCGTGCTGAATTCCTTCAAAATATATCAAAATAATTAAAATCACTAAATAATCAAACGATCAGTGAAGAGCCAATTAAAGATCACTTGGAATAATTTTGTTGTAATAGCTATTTAGATTATTTTTTGCAGAATGTACAGATCACTTTTTTAAGTCAAAAAGTTATGGTTTAACCTTTTTTAAAATTTACAAATGAAAAACATGTTTTTTTTTTTGTTTTTTTTTTAATTCATAGACTTTTAAACTAAATAACACGCAAGTTTGTATCGTAATGGAAATATTTTTTTTTTTGCCAGCAAAAGTGTAAATGCACGTTTTTTTCTTACACTTTGTGGCAGATGAGTGCCTGCGCTGGTTGGATCTCTCCCCTTCTCTCTCTGTGTCGCCACTGCTATACTTTGTATGTCCCCCTAAAAGTGTACGCTCTTTTTCCTTACACTTTCTGGCTGATGTATCCTCATTCCCGACCGTCTTTATACACAAGAAATATACACGGGGAGCATATATCCTATTGTAACCCACGATAAAGAACTTCGTTCTAAAAAATTTTTGTGATTTTGTAACTTGTATACTAAGTAACTACGATTGTAAGCAAACTGAGCTTGAATATTCTCCTAGCTTACACTCCTATATGTAGAACTTTTTCATGAATAAAAAAATATCTACTTAAATAATAAATTTCATTTATTAATATTTTATATGTCATGAAAGGACACTATACCATTCCATGGATGTTTGGACATGACTCCGAATGTATCTTCAAAAGACAGCTTTTCCACAAAGCTTGATCATCTTATATAATGACACAAATACATTGGTAAATTCAAACTAAATAACATGTTACTTATCTAAAAGCACGAAGGGGCACTGAAAGATTGATGGGCAGCTCTCTTGTTTAGGAATCCATGTTGCCCTGTACCCTTGAGTTTGATATTAGACTACTGGTGATATTGGTGATACTATGCCTGTCAAAGAAATTTATGATAGACCAAGATAGGTACATGTATGCAGGAAATGAACACCATTATGTTTTCAAGTGCTCTTAAAATTGAATTTATTTTTATTAAAACAACATATTGCATTATAGTTTTTTCTGATTACTACACTTAACGCAAAGGACTTGACAAAATGTTTTGCAGTTATAATGATGTATTATATTTAGAAAACTAAAAAAAAATTTGAATGCAAAGGTGAGTAGTAAACAAAAGTATTCAAATATATGATGAAAAAAAAAAAATTGTATTTAAGTGTATAGGTACATGAGAGCCACAATCGGCTTAAGTATGCGGTGCAGGCTGGACATAAGTCCGTTTGTTTTTATAACTAATGCTGAAGTGTACTTTGAATAAATGTGAAGAGCTGCAGCAAAACAACCAGTGCTACCTCTTACTTTAATTTTGTTTATTGTAATATTTTATGCGTGGGCACATGACAACTTGTAAGCCAAGCTTTGAAACTTTAACTCACGAATCTAAGCAGTACTTTTTTAATTTGTTGAAGAGAGGGAAAGAGACCAATATTTAGTTACATTGAATACTACTATAGTTTGCACTATCTTGAAAAAAGATTGCTTGTACGCTCAACAATTAGTGTAAACAATATCTTTCGTGTCATCTGCTAGTAAAACTGCGATCATACACATCATATAACATGCACACACACACACACATATATATATATATATATATT
>NW_019379489.1:1935842-1955554 GCF_000648655.2 Copidosoma floridanum | reverse complement strand
TTTTTTTTTTTTTTTTTTTTTTTTTTTTTTTTTTTTTTTTTTTTTTTTTTTTTTTTCATTCAATCGCGCCTGCGAGCGTAAAATTGAAACATTAGAGAAGAAATGGTATTTTTTTCTTCTTTTTGTTCGTCCATGCGTTTTGTTCTCGCACGCGTATTTTTTTTTATTTATTGCACCATTGGATTTTCCGCGTACATTGGTGGGTCAAGGATGCGTTTTGTCCAGGTGTACCGTGTTTGTCAGCGCACGTACGAAGCAAGCTTATTTCAGCTACCGAATGCTCGATGAGTATCCAACAGATCGTGATTTCTTTTTTTTTTTTTTTTTTTTGCAACAGACGCGTATCTACGTACAATACAAAATCTCGATTGCGAAACGCCTCGCCTGCACGTGAGCCTCGTTTTGAGTTATTATTTGTATCCGTGGAAAATCAGAGTAACTTGGCATTCCGAGGTGATGATTTTTTTTTTCCTTCCCCGAGAGGCAGTACAGCAAACAAGCGCTGTAAATTCGTAAAAACCAACGAACCGTTTTAAACGGAGGCTCCCCGAAACAATACGAAATAATAATACACACGTGCGCGCAGAGGCTGCTGGCGCGTTGAATGAAGATAAATGCCCCAACAGCCGATAAGAAACTTACGGTTTTGGAAAAAATTCTACTACTTTCGAGGAAAAAAAAAAAAAAAAGTAAGAAAAAACTACGGCTCCGAAAGAACGAGACAATAAAAGAAAGTAAAAGCACCGGGAGCTATTGTCTCGTAAACTCAACGCGTTAAAAATAATCGGTTAGCGCTTAACAGCGTTGATTCGATCAACAAAAATTGTTTTACTTTTCATATAAATCAATTATTCCCTTTTTTCCCCCCCTTAATTTTCAATCCACCGCTTTGATCTTCGATCCCAGGGTTGTAATACACTTAACAAGGTAATTATTACCAGCGCCGTGAGTAATTCGACCTCGACCAATTCGATAAAAAAGAAGCTTTATGGAAGCTCAAAAAAAAAAAAAAAAAACCAAATACTCTCGAAAAATAAAAAATCATGCCCAAGTTTGATTTCGTTTGTCTTCGTCCTACCCAAGTAAAGGTACGCGAGCAAATCCAAAACCTAAAAATCTCGCCGTCCTTTCGCGCACCAAACTCCGGAAGCCCACAATTTTAAGGCTCCCCGCGAGAAAGAGTTACAGGTATACCTATCCCCAAATGGCTCGAGAATCATCGTGTTATGCACATACAAGACTCGGAGTAGTAAGTTCAACCCCGTCGTTAAAAAAAAAAAAAAAAAAAAGGATCGGAAAAAAATGCGCGCATCCTCCTCCTGCGAGAGTGTGTGTATACTCTGCAGGTTTATAGTTCCCCCTTTATAAAACCCTGCATGGAGGCAAGAGGTCGAGGGAGTCGGGGGGAGGGGAGAGAGAGAGCCAGCGTCGATATAAAAGAGGGAGGGAGTCCCCCCAACTCCTGAACTAACGGTACTTACGGAGAACACAGAGGGTCGCATGTACGCTGCACACAGAAGGAGAGCCCACCTTTTGATACACACACACACCCACCCACCATCTTTGTGTACGGCTATATACGTGTATGCATAGCGGAGGAGGGAAAGGTGGAGGAGGAGGAGATAGACCGTATGTAGGTCTCGTTCGCGGATTGGCTCGATCGCGGGCCTACCGTTGGCGGAGTATGAGGAGCAAAAGAGATGGAAAACGACGCCATGGACCGCAAGACGCGAGCTGATGCTGCCACGTCCCATATATCTGTACACATAGAGCCCATATACATGTACACACGGTCTGCATGCATCAAAGACAACTCTCGCGCTTTATCGACGATTTTCGTTGCGTGTACCCGATCTATTGTCCATACATACATACATTATTACACGTAAATATTAATATATACGTCAAGTTTAATTGGTTTTGTTTATTTGTACATACAATATGTAATCGATAAAGATGTTGCTATTTGAATTACGACAAAAGTGGGGCAAAATCGGTAGACTCGATCGATCGGCATACACGGTCATCATTTGTCTTACCGATCAAACTGTAAATAAACAATCGTACGTGGATTCATGTGTAATATAGTAAAAATGACTTGGATATCCATCGTATTCCGGTGTAATATCTTGGCTCCCAAATAAAAACAATGGGGAAATCGGTAAGAACAAAAGATGAGCGATACAACGAACCAAAACACAACGGTGTGTGTACAGGGTAACGTTATTAAAAAAATCGCTACAGTTGTCAATTAGGCGAACCCTGACCGTCGACCTTCAACCGGTCACCTTCACCACCATCGAAGAAAAACGTCGCATTGTATATATACTTATGGTCAACCGGTCGTCCGTTGTGAAAATATAATCGTGGCAATGGGACGTCATCGTTTATATATCATACCCTCGCCCCCTCGGAACGGGGTATATATTATATGCACACACACACACACACACATACCGGCGGTTGTGGGAGGCCCCGTGTAAAACCACCACGTGCTCGATCGGAATGGGCACACCGACCGGTTGAACTGCCGCTGCAGAGTTAATGCCGTGGAGGTTTCCTCGCTCGAATCGCAATAATAATCTAACCCGTCGAGCGAGGAAAACGAAGACGAGACTCGTGTTTCTCTCTCCTCGGTGTTATGTACGCCCCCTGGCGTCTATCCACCCCCCCCCCGCCCCGCTTCCTTCGCCATTCCATTCACATTCACCCCTTTTTTTTCACCTATTCTATCGTTCGCTCGTTTCTATGTATGCATCGTACGTACGGTCGTCCCCCTTTTATCCATCGTTCGCTGTGCATAGAAGAGGCTACAATATGTGTATATATTATGCACACACCGTGTATCCTCCTACGTTCTCTCCTCCTCCTTCTCTCTTTTTTTTCACCTCTTTTAATTATATTTCGTGCTATATATATGTACACGTATGCGCTCTCGCGAGAGTAGTTTTGTGTAGGTGTATTGGCATAGGCGTATATATATATATATATATTTGCTTACGACCCAGAGAAGATGCGCTCCTCGCGACGAGGTCGCGTGTGCGTTCCAGATGGGGAGATAATGTATTATACAGCGCGCTTCGCTTGTGGTATTTCGTGAAATACAGCACGTGCTCTTATATTATACCTATACAAGTGTGTTATACATGTATGGAGGAGAAAAACGCTATCTGCATTCCTGTCGATTAAAAAATGTATTCCGGCTGGGCTCGGTTTTTTCTTGTAATTTTAGGGGATATTCGACGGCGTTGAAATTTTCAAACCGCTTTCTCGCGAGGTATTTTTTTTTTTTATTCTTCCCCTTTTTCGAAATGACGCTCGGTGTCGAGAGGGTTACACACGCGATGTGGGTTTTGCGCGCTTTAAGAATAATTGCTTTCCCTTTTTTTTTTTTTTTGTATAATTTTCTTTGAAATAAATTCTCGATAGAGCCCCTCCGGTGTGCTGGACGGGGAAAAAAACATTTTTCAATTTTAAATTTGGCCCCACATTTTGTGCTAGGGTTTTTTTGCAACTTACTGCTACTGTATTTATAATCAATCGATTGTATTAAACAGCAACGCGTGTACAGCGACAAAACGGAAGGTATTTTATTAAAAAAAAGCCCGGTTTTTGTGAAAAAAAGCGAGAGGCCCACCGATTCGTCACTCTCGGGCGAACGATATATTTCTTGCGGCTTTTTTTTTTTGCGCGCGTAATTGAAAGAGAAACAAAAAAAAAAAAAAACAAATGTCTTTTTCCTTTTCTCGCGCTCAAACGCACAAACTCCGCGTGGCGCTTCTTCCCACCGTATATACGCAGCCAAGCCTCCGCGTCGACTTTCCCCCACACACGCGAACAATAAATAAAGATAACTCGGTCCCGCGAGAGAGCCATGGCTCGCGCGTGCGATGCATCATTCGCGTTTTAGCGCAAATTTTTCAAGACTCCCTTCATCCTTACTTGCGTATATATATATAAGTATACGTGCATGTATTTATCACTCGCAGACGCACACGTGAGCGCGAAAAATGCACCGTATAGAGGGAGAGGAGAGAGCTCTTCCCGCATTATTTATTTTCATCTTTATTTATCGTCTGACCCCTCTCTCTCTCTCTCTCTCTCTCTTTATTTTCTTTTTCATTCGAATCTCGGAATAATGGCGAGGACGATGAGCCGCTAATGTGCGCGAGTTAACGGTACAAATGTACGCGCGTCCTGTGTAACATATATTTGTGTATACCCACAGCGTGTGGGAAACACATTTTTTTTCTTTTTTTTTTTTTTTTTTTTTCATTCAATCGCGCCTGCGAGCGTAAAATTGAAACATTAGAGAAGAAATGGTATTTTTTTCTTCTTTTTGTTCGTCCATGCGTTTTGTTCTCGCACGCGTATTTTTTTTTATTTATTGCACCATTGGATTTTCCGCGTACATTGGTGGGTCAAGGATGCGTTTTGTCCAGGTGTACCGTGTTTGTCAGCGCACGTACGAAGCAAGCTTATTTCAGCTACCGAATGCTCGATGAGTATCCAACAGATCGTGATTTCTTTTTTTTTTTTTTTTTTTTTCATGAAATATCGCAACAAAAAAAACAATGCCATTACAGTGTACCCTCGTGCAAAACCAACGTTGATACGATTAAACCAACTACGGCAAAATTTGTCTATACCAATGAATGTCCACCCAGTACATACTTTTATTTTTATACTATCTCTCGTCTTACATTTGCTAGATGTGAATTTATTGGCGTTTCGGCTCGTCGTAATTACTCGTACTCGTATAATATGTGTAGCGAAGAGAAAAAGAAAGTGAGCGATAAGCGTGTATACCGTACATGGATGTTCATTCGAGGAGGTGACCGAGTGCCATATTTATTTTGGCATATATATACATGTCTGCGAGTATAATTGTTCATTGCACCCGTCATCAACAGACTGATGAGCAAGACTGTACCATCAAAGCGCGTGTCCGATACTTTTTTTTATCGAAAGAAATTCATGGTCATTAGTAATACATACAATTTATGTAACAACTGTCGCGTGGTGAAAAAAAAAAAAATTAAAAAAATTCAGCTTGTAAAAGTATCGGGGAAAAGTCTCGTATCGAAAAGAGAAAACGGGACGCGTTACACCTATAAGGTATACATCGTATACAACAAGCAATAAATAACGATGATGATTTGTTAGATTCGCGCGCGTAGGTCGCAATTAGAGAGCGCGTATCATGTACACATGTATATACATACGATCTTTGTCATTAGTCTCCCCCCCCCCCCCGACCCCAGATCTGTATGGACCTCTCGAGAGCCGCGCTATTTTTTTTTTTTTTTTTTTTCGCAATTCCCTCGCTCGGGTCCCGTAAGTCCCGGCTTCCGCGAAACCCACGACAGCCCAACAACGGTAGCTCCATCGCGGATGGCAAGACGAAAATGTGTTCCCTCGCGCTCAAGAGAGAGGGTGAACTCTTCCTTCTCCCGCTGATCCTTTAAAAGTCACGATCCATTAATTGGCGCGCACACACGCGACGCCGGCCTTATATATATGTATGCACACCTTATACACCTTCGAATCCACCGGGAAAAGAAAGAAAGAGATCGAATACGTGAGCAGTCTAACAGAGAAAGAGAGAGAGAAGGACACGTGGAAAACAAAAAAAAAAAAAAATAACACCAACCCCGCGCCAAAAACGTGCCTTCCTGTGCCTCGTAACGAACCTATTATATATCTATACATACGTTGCACTGCACGTGTGTGTACTATACATGTAGTTGGATATATAAATATAGTAGTAGAAATGACAGTGTGCGAGAGAGGTCCCGATTTCGCAAGTCGATCGGAGGATGAGGAGTGTTGTGAAAATAATGTTCGATGTGTGCGTTAAATAGGTACACGTGTGTATGAAAACACATGGGTGAGTGTATACGTTATATCCTTTGAGTAGGGGAGGCGCAGAGGTATACTCATTGTCGTCGAGCTCTGGCGGTGCGATTGACGTATCTGGCACGGGCTCTCTTTTTCTCCCCCCTTTTTTTTTTTTTTTTTTTTCGATTTTGATAAGAGAGTGACGAACAATTACCAGCTATATGGCCTGCGATAAATCTCCTCGGTGCGCTGTAATGTGTATACGTATATATATACACCCTTGGGCCTTTCGATGCACCTCGTCGCTTTGTGTTGTCCCCCGGGTATAAAGTATATAATATAGCCGGCGATTGATGGCAGACGCCGTTAAGAGAGTCTTTTTCTATCAGCGGAGATGCCGAACTGATGTCCATTGTCTCGGCCGGTCCGTGCGCTGTCAGGATTGGCTTGGGTGTTTATTTTATTTTATTTTATTTTTTTTTTTTTTCTTCTGGTGGGTCGAGATTGCCCGAGTATATAATATACGATGGTGGTACCTCGGCGTTATAATTAAGACCTCGATTTTGGCGACGTTTTCGCACTCGAGCTCTTTTTTTGTTGTCTAATAGATTTACCCACCACATCCCTATATCCAATCAAACAAACATCAATTTTCAATCTTCAGGTATGATGTAGTTCTTCCTCCGTCAACTGCACGCCTGTATCATGTAATTGGTGTATCGTGGTAATTTCGAAATTGCGGGCGTGTATGTATAATACCTTCTTATACGTATCCAAACCCCCTAACCGTTAACATAATATATATGCTCTAAAACTAAATGTAAAATGGCACACGAATGTATAAACGTTATACTGCGCTCTCGTTACGCGAAAAAACCATTATGTATATGTATATATATATAGATATATACGTGTAGGTATAGTACGCATCGATTTGACCAGGAGCATAACACTATGCTTACGCGCTTTTGCATTACAAACGGTCCGCGGAGGTGTGAAAAAATACCCGGTCAAACCTGAACACTAGCGAGCGCGCGCGTGTGGTCGTAAATTATTTTCTATTAATTTTCCCTATCTCTTTACTGCGCTCCGACGTTTATGCACCGCGGTATAAAGGTGACTTTGAAAAAAATTGCAGTACTGCGTTAACACGCGTTATGGGATGGAAAAATTTTTGCAAACTGCCCGTGTTCCCCCTTTTTCCCGATTAAAATAATAATTAGTCCATAAAACAGCAGCCGTCGCTGGCCTAGTTTATATATTTTAAAGGCTTGTACACTCACGGGGATAGAGAGAGAGAGTCGTAAAATACAACTGATCGGAATTCAATGTGCCAACAAAATTTTTATCGAGAAAAAAAAAAGAAATTTTAATTTTACTCAAAGTGAGATTTACCATGTTACTGTCACAATGTTAAGATTAAAAATAAATTCGTCGTATGTTAATACAGACATCGATACCCATATAAGACGTGAAATTGTGTGGGAACGCAATTAAATGTAGATATATGTATATATTATATATTTCGACGGTAATAAGGCCGCAAAAATGTTTCCGTCTTTTCGAAAACAGCTGACAATTAAAATATCTTTGATCGCGCGTTACGCGTATACGTAATTACATACAGGAGCAGCGAGTGCGCGTCGGACATCGAACAGTAGCTGCAGCTCTGAATAGCGAATCGTCAATTACTGTGTATGCGTGTATGTGTGTACATCAAGCGCCAAGAGCAAACTCATTAAAAGCTCCTTTTCACGACATCAATTAATTCCGAGCACAAAGAGGCGCAGGAAAAAAAAAAAAAGGAAAAAGAAAAAACCCCCTGAGAAGAAGCCCCCTTATATATACACTCGCGGCGTACACGCAGCTGACGTACTCACACGTATATATGTATACACGCTTAATTAGCGGCTCTTGTATTATACCGCGCATTTCCACGGGAGCGAGAAAGTTTGGGAGAAAAAGTCTTTGTATGTTACATATACGTATTTACCCTTTCCCCCCCCCTCCCATTCTCGTATATATACACATCGTTGCTCATCGAAAGCTCATCAATTATGTACATTCATATTTTATGTATTTTTTTTTTTCATTTGTCTTTTCGTGATATTCACCAGTGGCAGAACGATAACGAGCGAATGTCAGAGTTTTGTTTTTAATGGACGTGTCATCTTTGTGCCATTTTTGCCCCGTTTTTCACAATATTTCCCGTTAAATCATTGCTTTTATTTTACGGCTCATTGAAAAGTGTATTTTTCCTTCTTCCTCTTCTTTGTACAAAAATTTTTACATTTCCGTGTATGTAATCACACAAGTACACAGTCATCAGACAACGCGTATACCTATCTGTGAGCTCCTTGAAAATTATCCCATTTTTTTGACCGCACGCATCCTTTTGAAAAACCGGGCAGATAATATATTACATGGTTCCCTCCGCAAACGAGACCCACTGATGGCATATACTGCATCCTCCCACTCACGCGCATTCACACCCGCAACCGAATAACAAGCGTTGACTTTTTCACACTTGCGTGCATATATCGTATAAATTATATTATACGTATACATACACAAAAATCCCACACCCGAGAAAATAAAAAGAGGGCCGTATATGGGACTCGAGTCTCGGAGGGAATACATTATAAGCGCATCATCGGTCCCGAAAAAGAGACGGTGAGAGAGAGGCAAAGCAAAGAGCGCGTCGAGGCGATAAATAACGAGCGCACGCCAGAGAGAGAGTGTAAAGATCCTCACCGCGTTCGCGCGCGCACTTACACACTTATTTAAACCCGGCGCGTTGTTGTTGTTGTTGTTGTTCATGCCGCCGTTGACGCAAATGGCAGTTAATCAATTTCGCAAATGTCAACCCCCTCCCCCGCTCCTCTCTCGGCCGCGTTCTTTGCCACCTATACATCTGTACGTGTCTTCATCTTCACCCTTCAAGAGAGTTTGCACCCTCTGCACCGACGCGTACAAATTATTGATACGCATGTACCTATTTATGACGTGTGTGTGTGTGTATGTGCCGATTATTTTATGATCCGGAACATTGTATACACGTTGCGTTAACGCTCATGCGTAACTGTACGTGTATAATAATAATAATAATAANCACAAGGATCATTACAGACAACACGGTAGACACGTAAGTGATTCCAGTAACAATCAAGATGATAATAATAATAATAATAATAATGTGCACGCGTAAAAGTAAAAAATGTAATTGATAACGGGTGGTGCGGAGAAGAAAGAGAGAAGGCATAAGAATTTCGTAATGGACGAGAATAAGTCTTGGGGGGGGGGGTGATTATGTACTTCTGTGAATACCCGATCTTCGTAACAGTACCGCTATCCCGGTCAGTTCCCCATATATTATATACACTTATACTCTGATACATCCATCACAACTGATGAATTATTTCCGGTGATGACTGGCGCCTCGTCAAAATTTCTTCGACGTGTACACTTTTTGTTACGCATATGGAGAATGATGTGTGTACGTATTGTATACCTAAGAGGGACAGCGCACTTTGCTTGTCCAAGAGTCAAAGTTCCCAAGCCACTCGCTCGCGCGTAAAATTTAAAGGTATACTAACGTTCGTGCATACATCGCTATATACTTGTTAAGGTATCGTGTACATAATATGATGGTTTGAGGAATAGACAATGGGCCATTACGTGCCATTCCTTCAGTTTTTTTTTTTTACATATGATTTCCGTGCATAAAAAAAGCCATCCTTGTTTTACATACTCAGAATTGATCTTATTATGTTCAAAAAATGTCACGTAGAGTGACAGTCTTTACGGCTCCCTTTTAGAGGAAAAGTTTTGCCTTGCGGTGGAAACTTGTGACAACGTAATTTTAATTTTAATTTTTTTTTAATTAACTCTAAAGTACATCATCACCTCCTTTGAAAAAATTCATGGTATATGCATGAGCGTACGTGTATGTAAAAATCTTCATTCAATCGAACGACTTTCTTTGACTTTTTTTCAAGAATAATTTGCACTAAAAATAGAACTTTATTATCTCCCATCGTATCAGGCAATGTAAAAGCAGTGCTCGACATCCGTTTCCGAATGCTCCATTTTCATTTCCTCAAAATGCAAGTATATTGGTCGCAAATCAGGCAACGTACTCATCGATTTTCATCGTCTTGATTTTCATTTGAAAAAATATAAAATAACGGTTATCAACAAAAACTATTCGTCCTAAAAAAAAACTGACGATGATAAAATTTTTTAACTGTATAAAAACACTTATGATCAAGGTATAATCGAATTATTGCAGGGGGTAAATGACTTACTAGTGCCATAGTTCCAACTAGTCTCGGGAATTTTTTTTTTTTTCATAAAATACCGCAAATGCAGTTACGTGCTTTTGTCTACGGGCAAAAGCTGTAAAACTACCGCTTTTTTGAGTTTGGAATTTAAGTAGTTTTCTCTCACTTCGTAACTGAATGAAAAATCACACGTATAGACTATTAACTGCTCACTTGGCGTAGACTACCAAATTGACGTTTATTACGGTGCTTTTTATGGACGTTAATAAAAATATTTTTATTTTCATTCACGTATTGGAAAACATCAAATGGACGCATGGATTTCGGAAAATTCCATTAAATGGAGTTTTTAAGGAAAAACCTCAACTAGTTGATTTCGGAAAATACTTGTAACATAATATTGAAATTTCTAAGGTACAGTTTTCTGGGTCGCTAAGTAATCGTAAAAACGACGGGAAATCCTGTGTTTAATAATTATTTTTCAAATTTATCAATCTTTTGTAGTTTCTACTTTATCAGAGTTAACTTGAAAATTTAAACAATTATTATTACGGAAAACAGAGATGAGGATCCCATGAACATGGACGTACCTGTATAATACGTCTTTTTCTGGTACACTGATGACTTGATCAGAGATAACTTGAAAATAGAGATAAAAAATTCAATGAAAATTACGGAAAACAGAGATAACGACCCCGTAAACGTGGTATGTGATACGTCTTTTTAATCAAGTCCAAGAGTGGACAAATCAGCACTCACTTGAAACTTTTTAAAACTACTTACTAAATTGTTCTAGAGAAAAAACGAAAACCAAATAGAAAGAAGAAGCCAAAACTATGAAGAAAATAAAACACATATGTTTTAAACAAAATATTTTTTTGTTTTTCCGTCATTTCTGCATGTTGCAGCTTGTTTAAAGAATTTCCCTTAAATGTTATTCAAAATAGGTACTGAAATTCAAATTTGCGTGTCACTACTTGCGATACCGATTGAAAATTGATCTCGAGCATATGACCTCAAAACACATCCTGCATAAAGAAATGCACATATTCGTACAGTACACACACAGCGTGTGAATATATTTCAAGTGCAAACTGATGCCTCTGCTCCGAGGATGTATACAATACATATTTATGCACACGTATACATAAATATAATGGGCCCGAAGGAATTTAGGTTTCGGGAATCTCATTTCGGTTTTGCGCGATTACATTTTCGTACGGCGGGAATTTTTTTCCCTCCCCCCGGATGGCTCGAGACCGCAGCGGTTTCTTTTCTTTTGGCGGTTCTGCACTTTACCCCCCCCCTCCCCCTGCTCTTTGGCTTTTATTGCGGATCCTGATGTACATTACACACACACACACACACACACACAAGCCGAAACTTCGTCGCGAGCAAGCGAGATTTCGAATCGAAGTCCGCGTGTAATAAATCGCCCCCGAAGCCCTGACTTCCTGTATACGTGTATAAATATCATGTACGCGTGTATCCATTTTGTATACATATATATACCTTCGTCTCGGGCGTATGTGGTATATATAAATATACGTGTGCACACTTATGCCGATACATATACGTGCCATGTGAGTGGTACGGGCACCTCCTAAACTTCCTCATCGTAATTTATACGACTGCAGCGTCTTTTGGGGGTGTAGCCGAGCGCCCGTGCGGTGGAAAATCGCGCTTCAACCGTCGATTTTACACCAAAGTGTAAAACGCAGCGATCCGATCGACAAAAAAATCCCACGGGTCCAAACATCGTTTACCTTGAAGCACACGCGTATAAGTATAGGACTCTCTGAGATACTGTTTCCGCTATACCGAATGGTTTCGCAAATCGGCAAAGTTTTTTTCGATCGTTGCACACGCGCACGCGATGTTTACCGAGGCAAAAGGACACACCTGGCCACGGGCATACCTACACATCACATAATTGTAACGCGCTCGTATATGCAACACCACACAAGATGTATACTTACGCGCGTGCGAGCTTTCAATTTGATGTTTATTTTTATGTACATCTCGTGTAGGAGTATAATACCTTTGTTAAATGTAACACGAAGCACAAGTTAAGTGATGCCGTAATTCTGTAAGTACAAAGCAAATCAAAGAGGATCCGTCCATCTGTACTTATATTGTTCATGTATGCAAGTGCATCTCTCTGTACGAGGGGGTATTATCTCGGAGCTCATTAAATTCAAATTACATTCAAATGCATCACTATATTAATTTATTTTACAAAGTGGCATACATATAATATGTCTCCTACCGTAAACGGGGCCTCGTCGCCTCGTAGACAGCTGTGGTATAGTAAATATATATATATATTATACAGGAGTGTGGAAAGAATTGCAAAGGAAAGAGAGAGAGAGAGAGAGAGAAAAGGATAAAGCCAAAGAGGTGTCGCGAGTGGGAGGACAGACACGCATATATGTATATTACAAGGTGGTGGGGTATATACCGCTATGCCCTGATGGTGGTGGTACCTATACTATCTTCGCTTCGTGCAATGAGTGAATCCACCAAAAACATCTTGTTTCTGTCTCCCCGTTTTTTTTTTTTTTTTTTTTTTCATGAAATATCGCAACAAAAAAAACAATGCCATTACAGTGTACCCTCGTGCAAAACCAACGTTGATACGATTAAACCAACTACGGCAAAATTTGTCTATACCAATGAATGTCCACCCAGTACATACTTNTTGTTTTGTTATAAAAAATGCTTACCCAACTAAACTTATATAAAATATAAACTAAATTTGTATAAAAGCTGCAAGACACGCTGGCCTTTTTTGATAAATACAATGCAAGTCGCGCCTCTTCGTCGATAAAATAAACAAATAAAAGCAACACTGCGCGTATGTATAGGTGAGCGGGGATTCGACTCGAGAGGAGGAGATAAAATATATACGTAAGTAGAATACAGTCGGTGTAAAAGATATATTAAGGGCCCCAAAGGTGCGAGGGATAAATAAGACAAGGGGAGCCCATCGGGTATTTACTTACACGCTCATCCGTGAGAGATGGTACACGTATTGTAACAATATCATGTATATACATCGGGACACATGCGTAGCGTGGAAGCCAGAGGTAAAATAATTATCATGTTTATCCTTAGGAGGGTGGTGATGTTGTTTATTATTTACGGGTGTACAGGTATACAAGTGACGTGGAAGGTTGCTGTACACATACAGGTATTTACTGCACTCAAAAATTACCCTGTAAGAGACGCGACTTTATTCAGGGATCGTTTCAATATATGTATACTCTTGCATGGCTACCGGGTGCTGAGACAAGGTGTTGCTTTCTTTTAAACAATACAATCGTGGTGGGGACTTTAATGCGCATTTACCGACTCTACGTGTATGCGTATACATATACGAAAGGAAATCGATTGTGCCGCCGACAAGGGCCCCTGAAAGATATATGTATCTCGAAACAATTCGGGTCGCGCAACCGGACGAAACGTATATATATATATATATTGCAAAAAGTTACCGTGAAGGACGATCGTTTCGATGAAAATCCCTCGACGAGGAGGTGAGAGATGATAGAAAGTCCACGAGAAACAATCGTAAAAACTGCACTCAATTATAAAATCAACAGTGGCCATTTTATCCACAAAAATACAATAACAGCAACAACCGACCACACTTCATACCCCTGCACAATATCCTTCGTGCAAGTCTCGAGAGACCTTAAAACAAACTGAGGTACGTAGATATGGTGAACCATTTTTTTTTTTTTTTTTTTTTTTTCATCACCACCATCGCTCGATTCTCTCTCTCTCTCGGGTTGTATATACCTATTAGATCAATCGAACAAATATACAACTATTATTACCCGAGATCGGTAGACCGTATACCTATGTATTCCTCGAAATTCCCCGTTATATGTAGCTCGGTACAGGCATCGATATAAAATCCTTCAGAATGTATAACATAAGCGTATATAAAAGATAAAAGTACAACCAAGTGGGGATACGTATATAGAAAGAGAATTTACGAGGTTCGTAAAAGTCTTATCCATCAGGTTTATCAATACGATTCCTCTGAACTGCAGCGAGAGCGGCCATAATCCGCTCTGTACTCGGAGCACACAACTGTAACGCTACGTCGTAGGTATATATTACAAGCGCAGATGAGAATATTTATTATTAATGTTCAAAAGAGTTTCACATATATATATATATTTTTTTTTTTTTTTATATTCATCATCGCCCCTTGAGGGCTCAGACACGGCTATTTTGACACTATAAAGTGTATTTAGCCATACGTTGGATTTAATAACAGTAGGGGGAAACGGTAGATAGATCGGTAGGTTTATTGAAGTACAACTCCCATCCAGAAAAAAACCTCATTCAATGATGAAATTTTTGTCCAGAGTGGGATTTGAACCCCGGCCATCAAGATCTGTAGGCAGACACGCTACCGACAGAGCCATCATGTGGCACCATATATATATATATATACACATAGGAGTCACGGGTGTATATTTATATATTATATGCTACGACGATTCAACCCTTATAAGCGATCACCAGGGGAGAAAGAGAGAGACGAAAGGATTTTTGGAATAATAATCCAAGAGTACAAATCACTGCGCAGTCTATGTATGTATGTACGACTGCTGTCGTGGGTCAGAGAGCGCTCGTGGCGAACAATGTAATGTCACAACGTTCCTCCCCTGTACGATATATTAATATATTTTATAACATTATTAGGTATATATATATGCTGTATATTTTACAAGGAAGACGAGCACGGATACCCGCGCGTGTGTTTTTTTCGTGCATCACTCTCTCGATCCTTTGCGTACTGCTCCTCCTCCTCCTCCTCTGGCTTCGATCCCGTTTTTCCTCTCGATCTCATCTCTTCCACGCTCGTACACCACTAGACCCTGTAATCTGTTGTTGGCGCGCGATACAATATATTATATATATGTAGGTTGCTCCACAGCTATACAAGCCCCCTCTTTTTTTTTTTTTCATACACCTATACCACCTACTTCCCGATGAGAGTAGCCACTTGACTGTTCGCACTGGCCTATGGTCGTATGTATAGTCGTGTGTAATAGCCCCCCCACCCCATCCTTGGTCTTCTTCTTCTCTTTTCCGTCTTGCCGACTGCTTTAATGCCCGACATCCTTCAATCCGTTTCTTCCTTCTCCTATAAGCGCCCAATAGGCCATTCCCGTCCACAACATCTCATTTTCTTCCTCGACACTCTCTCTCGTATCCATCTGTTGTCTCTCCACATATATATTCATGTGCCATGTGTACCTGCTTACGCGAAAATTCTCCAAACGTTGAACGTAGTTTTGTCGTCAACCTCGAAACCGATTTTATACAAAAATCGGTTCAACGTTATCATACAAGTATAACCTGCGTGCACACGCGTGTAATTTATGAAACTGGAAAAATCAACTCTACCGCGGTCAACGCGTACCTTTGTACATGAACAGCTATATCAACTCATAAGCAGATTAGTCCAACTTTAAAGACATAAATTTTCACGCCCCGATCGTTTTTTAACACAAATTCCGCGAGAGATCGTTAAAATGTATATCATGTACACTTTCGAGTGTCGTATGGACGCTGTTGATGCATACCGATCTTTCGAGCGTATGTGGTATATTAATGAAAAAGCCTCCCCCTATACTTGCTCCTTGTGCATAAACATGAGACGCGTAAACTTGTTGGACGTATATACACGTCGCTTATTGGAGCTTACATTAACATGAATGCACATTATTACAAGATGGGAGAGCAGGAAGAAATTGAAAAACGTGATTACACACGCGAGTAAAAATCTCATTCCAGGAACGACAATACACGTGCACGTGTGTATAACCGATTCGTGAGCAATTCATTCCAAAGGGCCGTATGTATTATAATGGCGCGCAGAGTACGCGAGAGAGCATAAAGGGGAAAAAAAGAAAAGCATCCTCATTAGAAACATCGGTACGGTCCGGGTCATCGTCAATTCAATTGTTCATGCACCGCGGAGTCGAAGAAGAAGGAAAGAAAAAGCGAGCCCATTAGTCTACCTGTGTATATACACACACATACCGATTTTCCGTTCGGTTCGGGCGCTGAAACCTCGTGAGCCGATTTCTAGGTATGTATATATGCGCGGTGCTCCAGCTACCGATCAGCTTATTCTCCTTGTATTATTATACACACACCTCCGCTAGTGCCGCATATAGTATACTTTACTTTCTCGCTTCCTCGTGCGCATCATGACCGGTCGCACGTTTCAAGATGCACCGTATGCACGTACACAAGATGAAACGTCGTCGTCGTCGTCGTCGTCTACCTGTGCCCGCGCACACAAGTGTGAGTATAGCATCTCCAGCTTCGTATGTGTATAAATATACCGATGTAGATATACCTGGAGAAGAATCGGAGTCTCGGAGAACCCAAAGAAGACAAGACCGAAGACAGAGTGAGGGAGCTTGTGTAAGTATATACGATTCCCCGCGCATATACACACACACACACAGGTGCAGCTCTCGAGAGTGAGAGAAAGAGAGCCCAGGTAGTAGGGGCCCCGAGAGAGGATAGTCCCGGAGCGCCACGCAAGCGAGGATCTCCCCGTTAGGTATACCTACCTACCCATGATACGTATATAGCTGGTTGGCCGTCCCTCTCTCGCTCCCTGCATATACACACTGCGAGCTCCGTCTCTCTTTTTTATCTCCGCTTCCTCGCTCGGCTCCGCAAACTATAATCCTACCTGCGCACTCAGTCCGAGGACTTTGTTCTCCGGCGCTGGCTGCCTGGCTGCGCGTGTCGCTCCGGTTACTTTAGTGCAGTTTACTATACCTTACTTTTGTTACTCCCCCCCCATTAGATCAATCGAACAAATATACAACTATTATTACCCGAGATCGGTAGAATGGACGTACCTGTATAATACGTCTTTTTCTGGTACACTGATGACTTGATCAGAGATAACTTGAAAATAGAGATAAAAAATTCAATGAAAATTACGGAAAACAGAGATAACGACCCCGTAAACGTGGTATGTGATACGTCTTTTTAATCAAGTCCAAGAGTGGACAAATCAGCACTCACTTGAAACTTTTTAAAACTACTTACTAAATTGTTCTAGAGAAAAAACGAAAACCAAATAGAAAGAAGAAGCCAAAACTATGAAGAAAATAAAACACATATGTTTTAAACAAAATATTTTTTTGTTTTTCCGTCATTTCTGCATGTTGCAGCTTGTTTAAAGAATTTCCCTTAAATGTTATTCAAAATAGGTACTGAAATTCAAATTTGCGTGTCACTACTTGCGATACCGATTGAAAATTGATCTCGAGCATATGACCTCAAAACACATCCTGCATAAAGAAATGCACATATTCGTACAGTACACACACAGCGTGTGAATATATTTCAAGTGCAAACTGATGCCTCTGCTCCGAGGATGTATACAATACATATTTATGCACACGTATACATAAATATAATGGGCCCGAAGGAATTTAGGTTTCGGGAATCTCATTTCGGTTTTGCGCGATTACATTTTCGTACGGCGGGAATTTTTTTCCCTCCCCCCGGATGGCTCGAGACCGCAGCGGTTTCTTTTCTTTTGGCGGTTCTGCACTTTACCCCCCCCCTCCCCCTGCTCTTTGGCTTTTATTGCGGATCCTGATGTACATTACACACACACACACACACACACACAAGCCGAAACTTCGTCGCGAGCAAGCGAGATTTCGAATCGAAGTCCGCGTGTAATAAATCGCCCCCGAAGCCCTGACTTCCTGTATACGTGTATAAATATCATGTACGCGTGTATCCATTTTGTATACATATATATACCTTCGTCTCGGGCGTATGTGGTATATATAAATATACGTGTGCACACTTATGCCGATACATATACGTGCCATGTGAGTGGTACGGGCACCTCCTAAACTTCCTCATCGTAATTTATACGACTGCAGCGTCTTTTGGGGGTGTAGCCGAGCGCCCGTGCGGTGGAAAATCGCGCTTCAACCGTCGATTTTACACCAAAGTGTAAAACGCAGCGATCCGATCGACAAAAAAATCCCACGGGTCCAAACATCGTTTACCTTGAAGCACACGCGTATAAGTATAGGACTCTCTGAGATACTGTTTCCGCTATACCGAATGGTTTCGCAAATCGGCAAAGTTTTTTTCGATCGTTGCACACGCGCACGCGATGTTTACCGAGGCAAAAGGACACACCTGGCCACGGGCATACCTACACATCACATAATTGTAACGCGCTCGTATATGCAACACCACACAAGATGTATACTTACGCGCGTGCGAGCTTTCAATTTGATGTTTATTTTTATGTACATCTCGTGTAGGAGTATAATACCTTTGTTAAATGTAACACGAAGCACAAGTTAAGTGATGCCGTAATTCTGTAAGTACAAAGCAAATCAAAGAGGATCCGTCCATCTGTACTTATATTGTTCATGTATGCAAGTGCATCTCTCTGTACGAGGGGGTATTATCTCGGAGCTCATTAAATTCAAATTACATTCAAATGCATCACTATATTAATTTATTTTACAAAGTGGCATACATATAATATGTCTCCTACCGTAAACGGGGCCTCGTCGCCTCGTAGACAGCTGTGGTATAGTAAATATATATATATATTATACAGGAGTGTGGAAAGAATTGCAAAGGAAAGAGAGAGAGAGAGAGAGAGAAAAGGATAAAGCCAAAGAGGTGTCGCGAGTGGGAGGACAGACACGCATATATGTATATTACAAGGTGGTGGGGTATATACCGCTATGCCCTGATGGTGGTGGTACCTATACTATCTTCGCTTCGTGCAATGAGTGAATCCACCAAAAACATCTTGTTTCTGTCTCCCCGTTTTTTTTTTTTTTTTTTTTTCATGAAATATCGCAACAAAAAAAACAATGCCATTACAGTGTACCCTCGTGCAAAACCAACGTTGATACGATTAAACCAACTACGGCAAAATTTGTCTATACCAATGAATGTCCACCCAGTACATACTTTTATTTTTATACTATCTCTCGTCTTACATTTGCTAGATGTGAATTTATTGGCGTTTCGGCTCGTCGTAATTACTCGTACTCGTATAATATGTGTAGCGAAGAGAAAAAGAAAGTGAGCGATAAGCGTGTATACCGTACATGGATGTTCATTCGAGGAGGTGACCGAGTGCCATATTTATTTTGGCATATATATACATGTCTGCGAGTATAATTGTTCATTGCACCCGTCATCAACAGACTGATGAGCAAGACTGTACCATCAAAGCGCGTGTCCGATACTTTTTTTTATCGAAAGAAATTCATGGTCATTAGTAATACATACAATTTATGTAACAACTGTCGCGTGGTGAAAAAAAAAAAAATTAAAAAAATTCAGCTTGTAAAAGTATCGGGGAAAAGTCTCGTATCGAAAAGAGAAAACGGGACGCGTTACACCTATAAGGTATACATCGTATACAACAAGCAATAAATAACGATGATGATTTGTTAGATTCGCGCGCGTAGGTCGCAATTAGAGAGCGCGTATCATGTACACATGTATATACATACGATCTTTGTCATTAGTCTCCCC
>NW_019379489.1:1920366-1934780 GCF_000648655.2 Copidosoma floridanum | reverse complement strand
TTTTTTCCCCCCCCCCCCCCCCCATACAACAGTATACCACATATCCTACAAAAACATATTTTTTATAACTCATTCAAGTTATACCTACTTACCTGCCTGGTGCACACACTGCACGCGCTCCGTAAATCCGAACAATTTTTTGCAGTTGTGTGTCTCGTGAAATTGGTGCGCGACTCGTCAATTGGTTCTGGACAACGGGTCATGGGGTAAAAAGTGCCCGGGAACATTTATTATATCGTCGTCTCCCGCTGCCAACAGCAGCTGGTCCACGGGAGACTGGGTTTTGCCAAGTATATTATACCTTGATCGAGTCGAGGTTTAGTGCATAAGGAGAGCCACACTGTATAGGATATTAATATTATATGTATATGGTTACCGATCGTCAACGAGGCATATACCCTAGTTCGCGAGTGTATTTTTGTTTTCCCCCCTCCCCCCCCCGCGGTGTGACGAAAAAATAAATAATAATAAAGTAAAGTGTGCTTACATATTGTGTACTCTACAGTGGAGATGAAGCCGAAACAGCAGTGGCTGGTCCACTCGTCGATCGGTTGCCGATCGCGTGTCCCGGATGGCCGCTGGCCCCGTCGATGCTGCTGCCGCCTCCAGCAACGTCGCCATCTGGCAGCCTGACAGGAGAGGAGCTCTTCCTCTCTGCTCTCTCTCTCTCTCTCTCTACCTCCTTTTCGAGTTCCTTCAACCTGCCAACTCGACGCGCTTGTGCGTGTGTGTGTGTGTGTACATAATTGCAGGAACACTGGAAGTGCATTGTATATAAGTACTACTTATACACTATCAATCTGTCGACGATTTGTTCAAAGTACACACAAGCAGACAGTAATACGTATTTGTGTATCACTGCCACACCAAATCCACAAATAAGATAAGAAGAGTGTGTGTACGTATACCTATATACTTGCTCCCAAGAACCTGCCGAAGAGGGGAGGGGGTAGAACGCATTGGTCGGCCCAAAGAGGAGCGTCTTTCTTGGGGAACACCTGCGGCTGTCCGGGGGCCACTGGCCCGTGACAACAACAACTGCAGCGTATACCACCTGTATATATATACATATAACATCGTTCGCTCGCGCCTTCCACGTACTTTACCCGGACTACTAAGTACTTAGTTGCTGCTGCTGTACAATACTTGTTTCATTCATTATTTCCCCCCTTTTTTTTCTCGTCCCATACGTGTGTTTCAAATATATAAATATATATACATAATATGTAGAATATCAGTGTGTTCCTCAAAGTGCGTTGTATATACGTAGCGGATCAAGAGCGAGTATATACGTATACAGGTACATGTAGTTATTGTACGTGCGCGCGGTGAGGCCCCGTTGTGAGAAAGAGAGATATATATACCCTACACTCAAATACTGTACACACTCAGCAGGAGAACGACGGTAGCAGCACCGGGTGTATATGAGCGTCTTCTGGAAGAGCATATGGCTACAGTGAAGAGAAGAAGATCCCACGCATCAACCAGGTGTACTCGACTCTTCGTCGTCCGGGTTACGTGTCTTTAGGTTAGTTTTTGGTTTTTTTCCCTCTCTCTCCCCACCAAAGGGGGTATTTTTTAAATCTCATTTATATATATATATCATCTATTTGTTTACGTGTACTATATACACGATTGTATATATTTGTGTGGGAAAAAAAAGGAAGCGCTACTCGTTTTTTCTCGCATACATATAAATGTAGTTACGGGTGAAAATGTGCGTTGTTTTCTATGTTTTTTTTTTTTCTTCTTCTTCTTGCTGCCTACACGCGTAAGTATATGTGAAAACGAGTTTGGTTACGCTCGGTGTTTTTCGCGAAACTTTTCGCTATACGGACGTAGGCGCAGGTAATAGCCGTCGTCTCCGTCGTCGTTTGTCGTTGTGTACGTATAAGTATATATAATATATTGTATGGGCGGTGGGAGAGAAAACAGGATGACACGGTAGACCAGGTGTACCGCAATTACGGCCAACTCGAAGCCGTACGCGAGAGCTCAATTTTTAAATGTTCAAAAAAAAAAAAAAAAAAAAAACATTCGAGATTTTTGCGAGGGGAAAGAAAAAAAAAAAAAAAATTCTTCATCCCGCGAGTACCGATGGGCAATTGGTTTTTAATTGGATTTTCAAGTGTTGTTATTTCAATGCCGCCGGTACACTGTTGTAAGTACGCCGTCATTCCGGAAACTCTGCAATTACACCAACTCTCTGCATTGTCCGGTGGAACGGAAAAATTTTTTCGCTCCGTCTCGATCGGCCGTTGCCGCGTGATATTTTTCAAAGGGAGTATTTTTCCTGTCCGAATTTCAATACACGGCGAAATGTGTTCTAGTTGCTACTGACGAGGAAAGAAAAACGCTTTCGAAGCAACGGGACAGACGAAATTTTCTCCAAAAAGTATTTGTGTGTATGTATCGCGAATTATTCGGCTAATTTAGGAGTTTTTTATAAAAATTAACGAGAGGAGCGTACGAGTACTTATGAAAACATTTCATTAGAGCGAAAGACGCGTTTTTTTTTTTTCGATATCGTTAAAGGAGGAGGGAAAAAAAACAACAAATAAACAGGAGAGCCCAGCTTTCTCTCAGCACGAGTTTAAGGATTTCTCGGAGGAAAAAAAAAGTCATCTGCGAGGCTGATGACCACACGAGACTGGAATATTATAAATATAACGAACGAGAGCACGCGGGGGGTTTCTCGAATATTATGCAAATCAGGGCCAATTTTCTTCTTTTTTTTTCGCTCGCGTTTGGACAATTGGCTTAATTTAACGGCGCAATCGACCCGACAGCTGTTATCTCAATCGGTACTCAATAATGCGACCAATCTGGTTTTTTTTCCCTCTTACAAATTGAATTAAAAAAAAAAAAAACTTTGCAAAAATTTACGGGACGCGTGTAACGTCCAATTATCATTATATTTGCGCGGATGAAATTTATAGCTCGTACCACACGCGGATTGTATATATGTCTATACGAAGTATAGTGCTCCACACGGTGATGCGCCTCGGTATTTACGATGGTTGTGTGTATATAATATATACGTGTGGGGCAAATTTCTATGCTCCCATGTAGTGAAAGTTGGCGCTCGACGGCAACAACATGTGGCTGAGAAAACTCATTGTCGGGATGAAAAAAGTAAACTTTACAAGGGGGGGGGGGGGATTTTGTATCCCAGAACGATATACACAATAACTCGCGCTAATTAGAGTATTATAATCATTATTGCCATTATTATTCTTTTCGTGCGAGTGCATTGACCCTTTGATCTTAATGCGCCTCGCCAAGTTTCCAGACGTTGAAAATCATCATTGAGTTGCAATATTTATTACCTGTTACCCCGTACACATCGTGTGCGTCTCTCTTAAATCAGATGACATTTAATTTTTCACATCAAGTGCGGTGCCAACACGATTGCAAACGCGAGTCAATTAAAAAAAAAGAAAAAAAAATTTATATATGCACTATGGAAGTATGTAAAAGTAATTAGTATCTTTCAACTCGAGCGGCTTAAAGTGCACTGCTTTTCCCAGCTTCTTTCGTCCGAGTGTGTCTCCGCAGCTGGTGTATGGTGGTTGGACCTTGAAACCAATGTCTGTAGTCTTGCTTCATGAAATTTTCACGCCAATCGTCGTACTATTACTATTATTTGATTTTTTTTTTTTTTCCGTTTCAAGTTATGAAAACTTTGTGCTCAGGGAAAAAACGATCAGAGCTCGTGATTTGTGCCTAATGGAAAACACGTCAGTCTCGTTGATCCCTGCTGCGTTTTTTTTTATTTTTTATTTCGAGAAAATTAAATTTCGACGTGTTTTTCGCGCAGTGATCACCGATCGCTCGGCGTATTGCGAAACTCCGAGAGCAAAGTGTAAAATCACGTTTGCCATAATTACGCTCGAAGTCGATTGTTTCGGAATATGTACCTTTTGCTCCGTGTGTTTCTTCGACTTGATAAAAATAGCTTTTTTCTTTTTTTTTTTTTCCCTCCGCGCAGCTCTTTATGGCTCTTTGTTTGGCACAATGTACATACAGGTTTTCAACAATCGTGACGTTTATTTTGATTCTTTTTTGATTTATTCGTAAATTCTTCGCATTCAAAGCTGTTTTAAATCGCATTTTCTTTTTTTTCATAAAAACCAAAAACTTTTGCCTACGCTGGTAATCTTTTAATAAATTACCCGCGTTGGAGCGACATTTTGTAGAATTAATCATTCCTAGTTTTGCGAATTGGAAGAAAAAAAATGTTCCCCTACATTTTCCGCAATAATTTTTAGCGCTCAATTAGCAATGGCAAACCCTCTGAACCCGAAAACCGAACCAACATATGGATCGCTCCTTACGTCTCTGAGCCAAGCCACGCGCGAGAGCGTCCGAAACTCTCTTCACGAGCAAACACGTGGAAAAAAAAAAAAAAAAAAAAAAAAAAAAGAAGAGATCTTTGGCGAACCGGTCGTCGTCCTCGCGCATGCACACACACACACACACTAAAAAGCGTTTACTCGAGTATAGTATATAGAACCCGATGAGCTCAACAGAGGCTTCTTCTTCTTCTTCTTCGTCTTTAGCTCTAATATATGTACTCCCACAACCATATGGGCGTACGTATACGCGGACGTAATACACGAGTCCGCGCATGCGGGTGTAACGAGTAACGTGACTTGTTGGTGCTACATTATAATATATGTGTACCAGCGCGTACGCATGGCATCGGCTGTGTAAGTTTTGGGTGACTTGAACGCGGGGCACTGCAGGTACGGCTCTCTCGGCGAGGATTTTTTTCTCCCCCACTTCGTTCCGCAGTTTTCTTTTTGCTTCACTCCGAGACGTATAAACTCGATTGCAAATGATCGATGTAGCTTTAATTTTTATCGCTTGACAAACAACAAAAATCATCCGCATCTGTCTCGGGGACTGTCGTAAAAAAAAAAAAAGGCCATTGTGCAAAATGCCTCGTCGCGAGAGACGTGTGGCCGTAAAAATTATAAAAAGGAAAGGAAAAATCACCGAAAGTTGTTATTTACAGCCTCAAATGGACCAGCTGTCAAACCAAAGGGGGCATCGGAACCCCGCGAGTTTTATTATACGTCATAATCTATACGCGGGTATATAATAATATCCACACATAAAAAATAAAAACTCGCGGTCATTATTTCTTGTTTTTACAAAGATTCGTCCGGATAACGTCAATTATCGAATAACACGGCATTTGAAATATTAATTACACAGATCGGCTCTCACGTTCTTAGCCTTTCCGATGGAGGGGGGGGGGGAGAAAAGAAAAATCCATTAACAAGGCCCCTTTGAACACACTCGGTTTTTCTCGCTTAATCGTCGAGGAGATAAAATCAGGATCGAGCAAATATTACTTTATAAGCCCCAATAACAATAACAGCGATATAACACACCGATGTATTTACAATATAGCAGCAGCTATAAAGTTATAGGAAAAAAGAAAAAAATCTCCTTACCAATACATCGCGGACAAGTCATATGTACATAAATTCACCTGTGAAAAAAAGGAAAAAAAAAAAAAAGAGAGAAAAAAGGGAAAAAAAACAATTTCCCAAATATACACACGGTTGTATCGCTCCGTCATCAACAGCAAAAGGGGGGAGGGGGAGAAAAAAGAAAAAACAACTTGGTTTTCTCGCGCGATAACACACACAATGTACTTACAGCCAAAATTCATATATATATGTGTGTGTGTGTGTGTGTGTGTGTGTGTGTGTGTGTGTGTGTGTGTATTCCTCTCGAATCTCCCTTCGCCCGAGCAATTAAGAAAAATGACAGTAGGCCCGCCACCGGTGCACATGCAGTCGCGGTAAATGTATAATAATAGCGTTAATCAATTCCAACAGAGCGAGCCGACGATCCTCTCTCGTTCACACCATACTTACGTACACACGCGCGTTATAATATCATATTATACAAATGTGCACGTGCACATATTTATGTGTACCTATATATACGAAGGCATATAGAGAGCCCAAAGTCTTCCCTCTCGCGCGAGAGTTAAAGTTCAAAGCACACTGCACGCTATCGAATAAATGATCGTTTTCTTATATATATATATATACATATATATACTTGTACCCCGCGACCCACTTCCAACCAGCTATATACATCAGGTACTCGAGAGAGGGCTACCGCGAGCACACGTACATACACATGTATATAATATGTGCAAAAATGAAAATTAAGAGATTTCCAGCTGATGGCTATGATATCTTTCGCGAGCTGAGAGAGCACCTCAAAGTCTCTCTCTCTCTCTCCACCTCCGCGCTTATTTCTGCGAAAGGAATATACACGTGGGAAATTCTCACACCGTCGTCGTCGCGGCACTGATGCGTATCTATATATATACATGCATACACACATGTGTGGGTATGTTTTACTGTACGCTCGACTCTCTTGTATGTATATATTATGTGCTATATGGGATCTACTTTTGCCGCGGTATGCAGGTTCTTTTCGTTATTAGCTTTTGGGCTTGTAATACTTATACTTGTGTGTGTGGGGGGGTGGGGGGGGGGGTTTGAAAAATCTAGCTTTCTTGTTTTTTTATTGAAAGTTGTACCGCGCGCGAGAGAGAGTCGGGGTTTTTCCCCGTTTGAACTGTAAACGAGTTAGTATTTTATTGGAGATATATTTTTCTTTGCTCGCATCGGATAGACATTGGTTGGTCGTTGTTGTTGTTTTTTTCTCTCTCTTTGGATTATCTTCCGAGATGATGAGAAAAGGATGTTGGAAAAGAAAAAGCCCAAATCGCTGTACGAAATTTTTTTTTTTTTTTTTAATTTTAAATTTTTAAGTAATGGTTCCCGGCCTCTTGCTCTGCGTAATGGCATAATCATTGGTTCTTGTTTAGAAACTCATTTGCAAAGTTATCGAGGGGCTCCACCAACGGTACCTACAATCTTTCCCTCTCGCGGGTGATGTGCCGGTACGGCTCTGTGTGTATATACTCACACTTCAGATCCATCAACGGCACTTTGGATTGCCGATGGAGATGGTTTCGGCCGCGCTGTGATGTGATTGATGGTCTTTTCAACGCAAGATTGTTTGACTTGCGATGGCACACTTTGTCGAGGTTCTTCCTCCTACATGCGTCCATAGGCGCACTCAGCAGTAATGTATTTCGCGAATGTACACTTGTTAGCTTGAGTTGCTTATTTTTCATTCCTAATTTTGTTGATATCGTAAGAATATATATGGTAGGAATGTATTTGGCGGTGATTCCGAGAATATCACGAAAAACAAAGAAAATAACAATTGACACAAGCTTTCTTTACGAGCTCTACACTGGGACTATAAGTGTTTATTTGCGTTGGAAGATAAGATAAGAAAGTTTATTTGCGAGTTAAGCATGACATGCTTTAAAAAAAAAATTTCCATTTAATATTACGGAACAAATCGAAATTACCATCAAACATGTAGTGCTTGTGTGAAAAATCATCATTTCTGACCTTGGCACCGAGTCACATTAAATTTTACTGTAATGAAACTCAAAGTCTGTAAATTTTTTTTGCCCAAGCTAATATTGTGATGAAACGAATTACGTTCAACTCCCCGTTACTTGGAGATAAGACAATAAAACAATAACGAAAAGAAGTTCTCAGAAAATCTACGAGTTCACTAAGCACACACAACTCGTATTCGTATTCTACAATGTATTTTGCAAAGAACAAGTTGAAATAAAAAGTGTTTGTTAGGACTAATTCACATGTACCATAACAAGGTATTATTTATTTATTCACGGTAATAATCAGAACCTTATTGCAAGAGTCTTTTTTTTTTTTTTTTAATAAAAATTGTATCACTTTAAAACATGAATAAGCAACTCATAAGTAGATACAGGTAGGGTCGACATACCGTGTACATAAGATCATGTTGAAAATAGATTTCGATATAAACACGACTAAATATATACTATTCTTATCTGCAGAAAAATCTATCTTGTTTCCAAACTATGACTCGACCAACAGTAATTATTTTGATATCAAAAACTTATCCGACGTACAGATAAACAGTGCGAAATCATCATGGGCCGACCGAATAATCGTCCAGTTGGAAATTATTTTTACGCGCAAATCGTACTTCGACAATTAGTCGGTACAGGTCACGTGGTCTCATGACACGTTATAGCAAAGTGTCCTGCATGACTATATATAAAAGATGGTCGAGTAGGTATTTTTCGGGGCAATCGACAACAGCCAGACGTGAAGTGCAGGGTAAGAACTTATTGTCCTTTAACGATACTTTTTTAACAGCCTATAGTTGTACGGAAAAAAAAAACCCAAAAATCGTTTTTCTCGTGAAACTACAGTCAAGTTAAGAAGCCTTTTTACAACTTTGATATTTACCGTGATGTTGCTCTTATTTTGCTAAAGTATGGAAGTTTTGCCGTACACTGGAAAAAAAATTTTTTTTTTTTGTAAATTGGTCAAGATAGCTCCAGGCTTCTGAAGTTTAGTTAATCCAAGCAAGTACCTCTCAAGTTAGCCCAGAGAGTCAAGCCAAAACCGCACGACGTTTCAGTCATACCTCCACGGTAAAAATTACTGGAGTTCTTTTCTCCGAGTACACACACGTGTATGGAAACTATTACATATTTATACTCATCTTAGGTCCCAACCCCATGTTATTCCCACGTAGATAAATTTATAGCTGACAACAGAAGGGCATCGTTTGAAACGAAAAATTTTTCATCAAGGAATTATGCCGTCTTCTTCCACGAAAGTATTTGCCGCTCTAGTGCGCTGTCGCACAAGCGGTTACGGTACAGGCTAATTCCGACGTACGTGAAAAGTTCCGAATTAACACCGACCATAGCATTACGAAGGAGGTCTGCCACTGGGAGGGCAAACTCGACTGTAAGGTCACGCTGACACTGGAGAACGGCACGAAAAAGCACTGCGACGTGTATGGAATGAGTTATATGTCGTTGCCACCCGTGAGCACGCCTATGGGAAACATCGTCGTAGGGCACAGCACTTTATATACCAGCCACGGGCTGCCCAACCACAAGTTTGTCACTGTCCTCGACATGGACAGGTGCGATCGTGTCCACTTGGATTTCCTCATCGACGCCCAGCCACTCGATGACTTTGGACACGGAAGGGACGCCAACTTCCACGTCCTGCCCGTGTACCCTCTGGTACAATTACCAAGGTGTTACATGACAGTTTAGACAACCCCCACGAACAAACGAGATCAACGTGATTCTTCGATCGTTTTCGTACAGGTGAGGTAATCGGCAACCCTCTGCCCTTCCCCTCGAAGCACTTTGAGAACGCGATGGTCGTGGATCGGTACAACTCAAGCAGCGGTGGATTTTTCACCACCATCAAGCTCATCGATATGAAAACATCCGCTGTTACTACTTTCGGATGAACGTCAGCTACGTGGACCACGAAGGCTTCGAGACCAAGATACTCAAAGATCACTTTACCGATCGTTTGTCCCGCAGACACGTGGGCGCCCAATCGAGCCAACTCGGGTACTTTTCCTTTTCCTACAATGCTATGGTCCGTTGTTTTCAGTACGACACGAGAGGCCGAAAAGTTATGGACTTAGAGGTCATGCTGGAGGAGGATAACAATGATCGGTACCTTTTGCTCGATACGTTTAACATGCGCCACGGTGGTGTTGTCATCGTGTACCGCGAATTCCATCGGTGGATCCCCGAATCGCAGTTCAAGGTCAAAGTGGTGAACAAAGACGGACGCGTTGTCACGCGTGATGGGCCGATCGCGCGAGCGTCGGGGGCTTCGATGTTTGACCCGAACAAATTCAAGATATACCATTTGGAGACGGAGAACTGCGTTTACGTCGACTACCAGCGACAACTTTACCGAAATTTTAGCACCGAGTACCACGGCTTCGAGTGCTCCGATAAAGATGATTGGTAGAGTTGACGGTGGAGGAGACATCGAGGAATAGTTGCGCCAACTTTTTGGGCTAAGGAAATTCGTGGAAGCTCATAATAAATGCCGTTTTAAAGGTGAACCAGACATAACAATGAGGTGCGGATTGAATCAAAGCGTCGTTGTGAGAATATAACTATTATTGTACAAATCATTTTCCAACGTAATTATGTTCAACCAACACCAGACTGAACTGATAAAATTACTCTTAATCTTCAATGTTGCAATTTTCACCTTTCAGAATTAACTTTGGACACCATATCTTTTATGTACTTATACGTCTTTACGTTGTCATACGAGCAACGTGTGGCTTCGCTGCATTCCGTGGTTATCCTTGTCCCTTAAATAAAGTGCATGGATTTTGTTACTTTCAGTTCGAATATAATGAACGAATGTAAAAAATAGTATAAAAAAAAGTCGAACCGAGTTGTTAGTCATTCGTTACAATTAACCGTATATATTAAATAGATGTTCCATACGTATAGATGCGCGTATCTACGTTTTAAATTGATCGCGAGTCGTTAGTTATTTTCATCGTCGTGTCTGACCTGCGTTACTTTCCGTCATCGGTACTTCTAGGATACGGTGTTTTTTGAAAATCTCATCATACTTCCCTACTCGCAATTCAATGCCCAACATAATAACGTAGGTACGTGTTCCTCACAAGTGTATATTCGGTAGACGAAAACCCTAAAACCCCGGGGATCAACTGTTGCATTGTAAAAACAAAAACTCGACTTCTCGACCCACCGTTATATACAACCGCCAACTCGCCGTATAAGTTGGTCTGTACCTATATATCGAGCTAGCGAGCAAAAATACCCAAAGTATGTATATAATCGAGCGGTGCTGGATCGATTGCGAAAAATCGCGCCGGCTCGTTTGAATGGCAGACATTACAGTACGTAGCATAAGTATACCTGTATGTGCCCATGAATAGACATGATCGCGCGAAAAAAGTGTGCCAGTGCGGTGTCTCAGTTCTGTACCTGTATATACTCGATGCGCTCCTGTGCATGCATCTATATATGTACGTTATGGCCCCCTCGTGCAGGCATTCCTCGCAATCATATCCCCGCAACGGACATTATTGCGATGCTGTGCCGCAGCAGCTTGTCCAAAAGAAACAAAAAAAAAAAAAAAAAAAAAAAACACGCGCAGACATATACATACATACCATACGGTGCGCCGCATTGTATGCTAAAATTATACGTATGTATATATGCATGTAATGTATACCTATATATTTATGTCTGTCTCCAGTCTCCGCATAGTATGTATACCTGTACTTGTTACTAGCGTTAGCTTCTTTGTCTATGGAGAGTGAACTGGATGTGTTACTAGAGCGAGGGTATAAGTACATAGTATGTATTGGATATACACTATTGATACCAAGGGGGGACATCGGTCCGTGTGCACATTGCCACCGCTCATTTTGCTGATAATTTTTTCACTGATCCATTTGATTGATCCTTCTTTTTTTCACGACTTTTTTTCTTTCTTTTTTTTTTTTTTTTTTTTTTCTCATGCTCAAGGGATTGGTTTTGGACTACATTGCTATTAAAAAAAACATTACTTGCATAAGCACATATATTTATATTATAATGTGACGAAACCTGGATTCAAATATAAATGTACAGACGGCAAAAAGGTAGTTGAAAAAAAAAAAAAAAAATTTATCAAAATAACATTAACACTTTTTTACATCAAAGCATTTGGGTTAATTAGGACTTATTCTTTTTCTTTTTCCATACATAAGCTACTTAATAGCATTTTTATCCATCGCGGGTAGACATTTATTCCCGAGTCAACTGGTTTATGTACAAAAAAATTGTACCCATTGCGTGGACGTTTATACAACTGTATATAATAAATCGACTCGATAACAAACTACCACATACCGATCCTAAATTTATATATATCATAAATCGAAAAAGAGTGCACGAAGCATGAATCCGAAATAAATGAGAATTTAATGACAATTTTGTAACATTACGGTACAGTTATGTGTTTTAAAAAAACCATCCAGGAATGATGCGCAGGAAGGGAAGATTTCGCAACAGTTTCCACGGATGAGTCAGACCCGCCGGAGCGTCAAATGAATCACGCGGAATTATTAGCAACGACGCCAACCACGTCACCTGAACTCTCGACTCGAACAGTTGTTCAATCACGATTACGATTCCGCACTTGAAGAAGGAAACACAAAAATCACTCCTCGTGGGAAACTTATGCTTTTCCTTCATCATCTACATGAGGAATGACGCGTATTTTAGACTTGAAAAAAAAAAAAAATCAATCCATCAAGATATATTTGACCTACACTTTTTTAGATCCACGTCTAGCAAAACAACTTTTATTTACAATCGTGTTAATACATGTATGCATGTGTAGGTGTACAGTGCCAACTTTATGTTAATCGAAAACATATTGTAACATCCATGCGACTGCCGCTGCTGCATAACTCTCTCTCTCTCTCTCTCGATGGTTTATGTGTTACACGAAACACAATATACGTCGCGTTATGTACATAATAGTGGCCGAAAATATAAGTATGTTTTGTATCTTTCATAAATTCGACTCCTTAATGCGATGATAATTCCATTACGAAAGTCGACTTGTAACTTTATTGTACGTTTTTGAACAAAACAGCCGCGCGCGCGCGCCGGAGTTGTTTGAAATTCGTCATTGTGACCTAGTGGTACTATATACATGTAGCCGAGATCGATTTCCCGACACTTAAAAGTAAAATCCGCCCTTGCGCAATGGCATGTGTGTTTTAATTTTTTTTTTGTTTTTTTTTTTTTTTTTCATCGCTTGTACGAGTACATACCGAGTACACTCTTTTTACAGATCGGAAGTTTTTCGTTTTAACTGATGCCGTTGCTCTATCTATGCTGCACACAGTGGACAATACATGTAGAACATTTTTTTTTTTTCTTTCGCTATGGTTACTTCAGACGCACTTTTCACCTTATAACAAGATCGCATACAGTGATAAATATGATCTTTGCTTTTATCATTAATACAAGTAATTTGTATATTTATTGTTTGGTAGGTATATCAGTGGATGATTATTTGATGGTTTTATTTTTATTTTCGTAATTCAATTTTCATCCACATGAAAGACAGGCATGGAGCGTATACCACATTGGTAAAGTCTAAAGCTCTTTTCAAATGTATTCGTACAGTAAGTTTTGTAATTGGATCATGATGAATTTTAATTATTTGTTTATTCAGCCCAAGTACAGCTATTATCACGTGATCGGACTTGCAGCTGTAGCAAAACGAAAGAATTAATTAAAAATCCTTCAAACCCGCGACAATAAGCCATTCATTGACGATTGTGGAAATATATACATTTTTTTTCTTTCAACCCTTCATCTCTCCCGTAGCATCGGCATATAACTTTCATATCAAACCCAATCAGATCCGAAGTAATAATTGCCGGCGATTGACTATTGAATCGACCGAAAATGTTCATTCACCGCTTTATATACTGGAAAACGTTCCGTCCCCATCCCAACCCCATGCCTCGCGTATTCCATCTACATACATATTCTGCTCTATCTCTTATTTTATAAACAGATTTCACGCTCGAATGGCGCAATCCGATGTATATAAAACCAAATACCGCGCGCATTACGAAATCCCGCGCTGCCGCCGAGCTATACACCGCTCCACTACTACCGCGCACCATACTGGAATATTATACATTTTTCGCTCATTATATTATATTATTTTACAATGTAATTGCCCAATTCGATGTTGCGCAACATACCTCGTGCCACTGCGTGTAATTGTAACGTACCGATGGGGGGGGGGGGGGCAAAACGCAAGCGGACGAATGAATGAAAATATAAGCGAGGTTTGTCTTGTAACCCTTACGGATTCTCCGCATTTAGGAACACATACCCTCCTTGATTCGTTTGGGTTGATCTGTATATATGTTTTTTATCTGAGGCTCCTCGCGCAAATACCCGAAAAAATCCACCTCGACTTTTCTACGAACTCCATATATACATACATATATATGCACTCGAGCAAACTCACGTTTTGGCGTGTATAATGTAACAACGTGCATCTTCGAAAAAGAAGCCATGGCCGGTGCACTCTCGTCACCCCAAAAGGAGAGAGAGAAGGAAAAAAAAAATCGTTCACACGCCCAAGCCTCTCTCTTTCTGTATAATATACCCCTGCGCATCGAAGAGTATGAGAGAGAGAGAAAGAAAAAAAATTCCCTCGCGCTCGCACGCACGCGCGTACACACGGGGGGAGTCGGTTTCGCACACATCCTGTCATCGGTGTAACGCACGGGCCAAGGGGGAAGGGGAGGAACCCCTTGAAAATGAAAAATAAAATTTTAAAAAAATCCAACAGAAAAGCCTGTAGTCTCCGTTCCTCCGCTCGTGCACGTATATCTACAGTATATATATAGACACTCTCGCGCACGGGTTTCTCGAGAAAGGGGCGGGGGGGGGGGGCCGAAAA
>NW_019379489.1:1894406-1920141 GCF_000648655.2 Copidosoma floridanum | reverse complement strand
TATGTATATATATATATATATATATATATATGTATGTATTTATTTAGCGATCGCGTGCGCGCAATCGCGCGATTTATCGATGCGCGGCAAAAATCGATCGCCAAAAGAGGGGAGCAGTTGGGACGAATATAACTGTTCACGAGATACTTTTTTTTTTTTTCATCAATTCTTTTTTATAGTCTTTTAACCGATGAAAAAAAAAAAAAAAAAACCACTCTCGAGTGATATTAGGATAAGTATGTGTACAAATGTGCGACGATGTCTGGTGTTGAGGGCACAATTTGCACGACATATACACCCATGATATCACGTGTATAAATATGTGTAATGAGTATAACGGATTATCGCATTAAAATATTATATTATAGCTAAGCATTTTTTACTAACGAGCAATCGAGTATATTTTCGATTCTCGTTCCAACGGCATACCCATTTGTAGGCGCACTTTGATTCCCTTTAGTGCATAAAATATGCGTACTTATATCTTTGAATTTCGCAACGGGCCAAATAATACATACACCGACGAGATGCGAATCGGCGCATAATATCGAATCTCTATGCGCATTAGATGGAAGAACCGCGACTACGTCAATTTGTGAAAACACGAAAAAACGTACAATATAGTATAGAAACTTCAGTGTTTAGCTTGTCGGTGCGGGCAGCAGCTGCATATATATATATACACGTGTATACAACGCGACACGCATTTCGGATCACTTTAGAAAGTTACTAGCTGCGACACAAGTATGTATACCTATACGTGTACACACGCAGATGGATGTATGGAGTGTACCTATACGTGTATAGCTGCGACCAGCCATCAGCGGACAAGTACTGCATTTCCGATGGCGGAAAAATGGCACACTTGTATACCGATGCAAAACATGTTTCACTCGATCTATCCCCCTCCCCCTTCCTTTCCTCCGCCACTTGTGTGGATGGCTGATAGAATCTTGAAAATTTACGGGACACGTGGAGGGGGGGGGCGAAAAAATAGAGTCTGGTTGTACTACCACGAGGGTATATAGGTGTATCGCTTGTGTTAATTAATACGTTACAAGATATTGCTCATTGTAAAATGAAATCTCTCGACGTTAATTGTCACGAGGGAAATCTTTTCTCTACCTCATCCCCTCCCCATCCCCCCTCCTGCTATTAAACCGTACGATGTGACATGTAGCAGATTGTGTTTTTGTTGCGAAACGATCAATCGCGACTGGATGTCAATGAGCTAGATAGAATCGGTTTTCCGGTTCTCGATCGAAAACGTATGTATTTATATGTGTGTGTGTGTGTGTGTGTATCATATTTGAAAAATCAACCGAGCGATGCTGTAGGTGCAGTGTGTGTGTGTGTGTGTACACGTAGTCGCCACTTTCACCTTAATTTGCGGTGCGTTTTCCATGCAATTATTCATACGTGTGTACGTTCATTGCTTACCTACCTACTCGATTTTATTTTTTTTATTTTTTTTTGTTTGTTTTCTATTTCGACAATTAAAAATAATTAAGGAAAATTCGAGCAAGCGCATTTCAATACCAACGTGTACTGCAGCTCAATCCAATGGGTTTTTACACATCATATGTACAATACTTGACTCATAAAATCGTGGATAGGTATATATATATACATATGTAATTATGTTTGTATGCCTGGCTTCGTTGTCCATCGAGTCCTGGATTCGTTGCTGCAGCGAGAGAGCCACACCGCGAGTAGGTATCACCTGTCGTGAAAACACGTATACTGACGGGAAAACAAGTTCCTCATGCACGAATGTGAAAAGAGGAATTCCAATATTCTCCATGCCATTAGTCCGGATGAGCTTGATGGTAAAACTCTTCAATTAGCCGCGGGAAGAGATAGGGATCGTTTGTACAGAGTAAAAGAGAGAGGACGAAAGAGGGGGGACGTGAAATCGGCAAGTTCATCTGAGAAACGCGGTTCGTGAGACAAGCGTACAAGTATACACTGTATACGTTTTATAGATAGCTCGACTTCTCTCTATATTATAATGTTGCATCAGTGCGTTCGGTGTTCGAACTTATTTATATATATATATACGTGTGCACCCTATATAGTGAATCTTTTACATTCGAGAGGAATATCTCTACACATGTATGTATGCTGTACAGGGTGTACATACGGATAGACGGTTGTACTCGCGTCGTCTCCTCGGATACCTCTTCCGCGTGTGTGTAATGGGGGACATGGTGTCGCTGTATGGACCAGAGCACGGCTGGATTAAATTTTACGGGAATAAAGAGGTGCATATATAGGGGAAAAGAGCAGCTGTTGTTACGCGCTCAATGAAATATTTATGTCGTGGTGATTTTCTGTTTTTTTGTCTTATTTGCAATTCTTCATTTGGAATCACAAGCTGATGGAATAAAGATTTTCCCATCGAAATGAGTCGTTTTTCTCTACGCATGAATAATTTTTTGAGCTAATCTATCTGCCAAAAACTAACGTTTTGGTTTCAAGGAATGGCTGCTGTATGAAATGTATGGTTGTTATTACAATTGTAGCTCTAATAGTCTTTTCTTTTTTTTTTTTTTTTTTTTTTTTTTTTCATCGCTTGTACGAGTACATACCGAGTACACTCTTTTTACAGATCGGAAGTTTTTCGTTTTAACTGANATTGCACTGTGAAGCCTCTCTATATACGTGTGCTTGTTGGCATTGTTTGTGTACCCCAGCGCGCATTAATAAAAGCACATTCGTATATTTCTTGCTAATGGTACTTTTTTTTTTTTTTTTTCCATGTACAACCGAAGAGTCTTGGGAAAAGTACTCGCGTCGTCATCACTGCGCGTGCACAGATATTTCTATACTTGACGCTTTCTGTAATCACGCGTCTTCTTACTTATTAATGTTGCTGTTAACATGACATGTGTCTTATTGCTTTCGAGTCTTTTTTTTCCTAGTAACTACTCGTTAGATGCACTTTAAAACTGGCGTTTTTGTTCGAGATGTTCTGATGTCCTAAACAAATGAAACACCGTAGTATAAGTGGTTTCTAACAACAAATCGACATTTCATGACGAAATTGTGGACGTGAAGGTAGTTGATCTAAAAAAAATATCAGATGTTGAATATTTCTCGCCCTTCATGTTATAATTATATGTTGTATTTTTTTTTATCTTTTGGGGCAAATTAATTAATTTGCCCCAAAAGATAAAAAAAAATACAACATATAATTATAACATGAAGGGCGAGAAATATTCAACATCTGATATTTTTTTTAGATCAACTACCTTCACGTCCACAATTTCGTCATGAAATGTCGATTTGTTGTTAGAAACCACTTATACTACGGTGTTTCATTTGTTTAGGACATCAGAACATCTCGAACAAAAACGCCAGTTTTAAAGTGCATCTAACGAGTAGTTACTAGGAAAAAAAAGACTCGAAAGCAATAAGACACATGTCATGTTAACAGCAACATTAATAAGTAAGAAGACGCGTGATTACAGAAAGCGTCAAGTATAGAAATATCTGTGCACGCGCAGTGATGACGACGCGAGTACTTTTCCCAAGACTCTTCGGTTGTACATGGAAAAAAAAAAAAAAAAAGTACCATTAGCAAGAAATATACGAATGTGCTTTTATTAATGCGCGCTGGGGTACACAAACAATGCCAACAAGCACACGTATATAGAGAGGCTTCACAGTGCAATTACTCAAGCATAAAGGGGATAGGTACATTTCGAACTCTTGGGTGATTTTCCCATGCCACCTGACCCCTCCATCATTTTATTTATTTTTTATTTTTCGTTTTTTAAGCCATGCTCTATGGTAAACTGCAGACCAATGAAATTTCACCAACAAATGGCGATCAACTCCTTTTTTATACACCATAAAGCAGCTCCTCTCTCTCTCTCTCTCTCATCAACAAAACATTTTCCTTCCGTGAATGCAAATATCGATTTGATCGAATGAAAGTCCCTATGCACGCCGGATCAAATGTACCAAAACTATATACACCACACTTTAGCATACCAGATTTTTAATATCGGGAAATAAATCACATCATGTTTAATTAGACTCGGGTAAAAAAGGCCTTCGTGTGATTACGCGTCAATTATACCCAGGCGACATACAAACCAAAGTCCGCGACGCAGGGCTCGCTTGCATTCGCATGAGTCTATACATGTACCGAAAGTGAGGAAGATACAATATATTTCAATTAACGGAATCGATGATCCGAGAAAATCGACGTTCCATCCTGTGGACGAAAACCCTGTTAATTGTAATACGTATATACATGTGCACGCGCAATCGAGTATCACCGAAAACAAAAAATCCGTGTACCCCGAGCGCAGCGGTATACTATATCTCGTTATTACGTATTAAAATAATAAATCCCCCCCCACCTCGACCTTCTTCGGGGAGGAGGAAGAAAATACTGCACGCACACAATCATGTATACATATATGTATATACACATGGTAATATTATGCACTTGCGATTTCGAGCCCGTGTAGGTACTATGTGTGCCTCGACGTAAATTGCTCCCCTCGTTTATAGAGGCTTTCGGGCATCAGCAGGTCTGCTAATATAGGTATCGTCTTGCGTATGTAGTGTGCATGCCTATATATATATGTACCCCTACACGCGAAGAAACGCGGAAGCCCGTGCGCTTCTCTCTTGTATACCCATGTGTGTATTTTTGAGCGCCTGCAGCGGTACACATATATATATAATTATAGTGGTATAGTAGTGCAAGGAAGTAGAGGATCTGCTCTCTGCATCGGCAACCCGGAAGCAAAGTATATATATATATATGTGTGTGTGTGTGTATGTTGCATGTAGGAGTCTTCTTCTCCGGAAGGTCGAAAGCGAAATGAATAAAGCGAGAGTGAGCGAGTCAGTGTGGATATTATTAAGAATTACACCTATGTATACGTATACATAGGTATTATGGGGAAAGGGTATAGAAACAACCGGCTACGTCTGCCATTGCTTCTGCTGCTGCTGCTGTGCAAACTATATAATTATTATGTAAGTAGGAGTATTATTATATAATTATATTGTGCGTAGTGTGTGCGGGGCACGAAACTTATGTGCAATGTGTGTATGCTTATGTATTACTGTGTAAACGATAAATTAATAGCGTTTAACGGGTCCCTGATAGCTCTTATGTATATACCTATACAGTGGAAGGAGCATTTCTCCAAAACCATATTTCTGCACATAGATATATACGTTAAAGGCGAGAGTTTTTTTGTTTCTTTTTTTTCTTGTTTTATATCTCCAAGTGTATACCTCTTAATTGAAAAGATGATAAAACGTATAATATATTATTTACACACACATCCATTGTGGGTTATACCCGTTACGTAAAATATTCGAGACTCATCCCACTGATGATGATGATGATGATGATGATTGTGGCGTCGTCCAAAAATTTATGGACTACTCTATTTTTAGATTTTGTACGTTACAGACCCACGCACGTGTATTCAGGTTGTGGTAGTACGGGACCCCGAAACTCTTAGGTTTCACCTAATTATACATTCAGTCGTTGGTCGTGATGTACATATTTATTATTAGAACGGAAAGCTAACTGTTCGTCAAGAGTATACATTATAATGTAACGCGGTAGAGGAGAAAAGTATACATACGATGGACCTATTTCTATACACACTTATATCGGTCATTGACTATTGACAATTTAATTTTTTCTTTTTTTTTTGCGCAACAGCCACACACATGCGTACGTTTCGTCCGGTCATGCAAATCAATTGAAAAACGAGAGTCGAAAATCGTTACGCAATGAATTTTATGATGTTACAGCTGGTCAAGATCCTTTGGGATACCTACTTTTTTTTTTTTTTTTTTTTTTCATAGTGTTACTGCTGGACTCCAAAAGTTTCCATACTCCCCAGTGGCGCGTGTTCGCTCGTTGAGAAAGCTATGACAATTTTTTCCTGCCATTCAAAAGAGCCGATGTACTCGTCATCTGATGGATTGAAACTATTATAATTTACACATTTTGTTTAACACACACGCAATAGGTGAATTAAAAAATTCGACTTTGTAAAATAACAAGCTAAACTGTAGAATATTATATTGTCTACGGAAGTGACCTTGCAGTGTCTGCACTGCGGTGTATCGACAACCCGCGGCGCACAATTGACTATATGGCACTTATACAATTAATAGACTGCACTGGCGAAGCTGAGCGTAACGTATACCTTCTCTCTCTTGACACGTACTTATTTTGATTTACCTTAACTTTGACTTGGTAATGTCAAATCTGTAATGCATGTATACATGGGATTAGTAAACTATTTAAAATGACGATATATCCCAGGGATCACCAAACTGCACGGTGTAATTATAATAAAATATTTTTTGCTCGATTACACGTGTACTTTCTAAGACCTATAAAATATTAAAAAAATCTAATATTCGCAAAGTAATGTATCCTCGATGTATACAAAGTATGAGTATCAGTAAGATTTTTCTTTTTCCTTTTTACGTACAACCGAGCAAAAACAAAATATATAAAATCCCGATCGGCTCGATAATCGAGCATTTTCACATTAAAATTGCTTATTCACTCTCTCTTCCCTATACATGTGTAACGCTGCACGTATACATAAATTTAGTTTTTATAACATCGATGAAAAAGAAAAAAAAAAAAAAAACCCCTCTTATAAATTCCATGACGAAGCGTATAATACCCGGTGTGTAGTAGCTATGTTGAACAGCAATGGTAGCAGCAGGAGCAACAAAATATCCGCAATATCTGCGATCAGGCTGAGGTGTACGTAGACACGCGTATACCGGAAAGGCGGTGAAAACGCGAGTTGGCAAAAAAAAAAAAAACACCGAAAAACCACTTTATAATCCAACCCTCTTACCAAAAAACACACTGCAGGACCGGAGCTAGATAATCGTCCGTTCGCAGAAACCCTCCGCGCGTCCCCGATCCCCATATACTTAGGTACACTTGGTAAAAAAAAAAAAAAAAAAAAAAGACTACGTCGTGGCGCGGCCTGAGAAATAATGGAAACTAGGCAAAATAACGCACACGCCACCACCTATGTACACTGCATGTATTACACACGCGGAGGGAAGCCGTACGTATATATGTATATGGACCGCAAGGACGACCGGACTATCCTACATATACTCGTGTGCATTTGTGTTATATACACGTTGTATACGGACACGCACACGCTCTCGGATTTATCGATAAATATTTCTTTCTCAACTCGCGGCGCGCCGTGTCTCGTGGATGCTTATCACACACTGGATGGTAGTTATATATATTGTTACGATCCATACATAGGCAAGTATACACACACGCGGATGTGTGTTGTTGTTTCAGCTGTTTCAGCTAATTTTTCCCGATGGACGCAAACAAGAGATTTTTCACCCAATAAACATATCATCGATGCTCTTGCGCGTTACATATTGTATACCATCGACAGGTGCAATTTCCGCCAAGTGACTATATGTACATAAATATGCATGTACGAATAATTTACAATTACGCGTATAGTCCCTGTGATGTATGTATACGAAATGTACGACGGCGGTTCCGACTCTCTTTGCTTGACAAATGAAAATGACCGCGCGCAGATTAGTTGCGATCGAGAGCAGGTTTTATAAACAAACACGAATCGGCATATACATTTATAGTGTGTGTGTGTGTGTGTGTGGACACTATGAAAATTGTTTTTTTTTTTTTTTCTCATTCGGTTGTGATCTTGTGATACGAGTTTGTATACGTATATACAACAACAACGACACGCGGTGCGTGCAACTATATATATATAAAAGTTATATCTGTCCGGTCGGGATATAATGTGCGTGTATACATGTATGAGCGAGTGTATAAAACACGAATCGCCGGTCGGACCGCGCGTGTCCGGTGTATGTATGAGAGACACGTGTTATAGTCTCGTTTGTGTGTACGTACACGCACTATTTTTTTTTTTTTTCCTAAGATGAAATGTGTGTACGCGCGCGTGCGTGTACGAGTTTATCTTGTGAGAAATATACAAATTATGGCAAGGATATATTATACGTATAGCTGTATACATTTTACACTTACACTTACACGGGACGCATATTGCGAAAGTAATGAGTGTGTACCGTATATTATACTTAAGTTTGCGTGCGCCATCGATCGTCGTCTCCTTTACCGGTCACTTGCCTTTTTCAATTAACAAACATCGCATCCATCCCGCTGGTATACGTATAAAGGAAATTTCTTTTTTTTTTCTCGGCTCATGCCCCCCCCCCCTATATATATGCGCGGGTTACACGCAATTTCACACGCGTTTTGGCGAGCCAACCTTCTCCCATTGTATGCAAAGCGCTTTCTCGGCGCGCGAATTTTTCGCACCGGCCGATTTTCCTCCCCGGGAGTTGGGGAACGACGGAAAAAAAAAAAAAAAAAAAAAAAAAGAGTGCAAAAATGTCCCAGAGCGCTGGTAGAACACGGAAGCGATGTGTGTGTGTATAATGTATCGTTGCGTCATCGGCACTTTGCCGGTGAGCTTCTTTCCTCGGAATCCTTGAGAAGGAAAAAAAAAAAAAAAAAAAAAAAGTACTTAATGAACGCGACTCGCGTGTACATATACAGCAGCCGTGGGATGCTGCTCTCACCGTGTATATATTATAATATCGACGGAATGGGGGGGACAAAGGATGACTCGTACATTATATTATACATATGTACCTTTACGCGGATAAGCGGTTAAAAAAAATCGTGCCTGGCGTTTAGATGTTTGGGGGAGAAAAAAAAGAAAAAAAAGTTTTTTCCTCCAGGAAACAGCTCGGAGTTCAATTTTTGCCGAAGAGCGGGAACAAAAAACAACGATCGATCGACCCGAGACAGCACCATATATAATATATTATATCCTGTGCAAAAAAGTCACCCCCTCTCTTTCTCCCCTTTTTTTTCACTAGACCCAGAAAATCGTGACTACTTCGACAAAAGAGATTTAAAAGCGCTCGCGTTACATAAAGCCGCGCTCTCCTGTCTGCCTATATATTATACGTATAAATATATTATATTGCCGTGTGGATTATTATATATATTACCCGGGAGTAGGTATACAAGCGACCAGAGATCAGCGGTGTAGGGAGCGTTTGACACAAATACTTTTGGTCCCTGTCCCTCTCGTTTTTTTACTCTACACTGTGAAGGTATATGTAACAGTTAAATTTTTCGTGCCCCGGAATTTTCACTTCTTCTTCTACGTATATGCACGCGGTGGAATTTCATTACCGCTGCTCTACTGTATACATGTATACATACACATACGCGTGCATGGGCTTCGCCTCGATTTTCCTAATTAAAGTTTTCATCATATCGGAGACGCGAGCGCGTGCCGGTCGAAAGTTGGAAAATTAATAACCGCGGAGCCATCAGCCGCATGTGTATATATATATATATACCACCGCACGTTCCTCCGTATAGCGTTGCGTGGGTGAGTCTTACCTCCTTAGCCCCGGCGTTTGCTTCTTTTCCTTATCTCTCTCTCTCTCTCTCTCTGCGATGGATTATGCACATGCTCCAAAGTAACTTTAACGCATGGCGTGGTATGTGCGCTTGAGCACGTTGAGCTCCGTGGATTTTTCTTCCGTTTCGAAGACGCGCCGGGGGGAGGGAGAAAGTTATTCATTTTTCTCTCCCTACGATGCGAAATGTAAGTATATATATATCCGTACCCTACTCCTTTGCAAACTCGGATGCGTCCATCCGAGAGAGACGAAGAAGAAAAATTCGTTTTTCTTTTCACTTTCTTAATTGATGCTGCGTTTCGTGCATTGGATACATTATACATATTTTTGATGCGTTGTACGCGCCCGATGATGATTACACGTATGTGTGTGTATATATAGGTATTTGTACGTGTGTTTTTTTTTTTCACCGGTATAACTCTACAGGTTTTCTCAAGCGTGGCACAATCAATTACTTCTTGAGGAGAAACTATATTATCCGCGCGTGGGTTGTACGTGAAAAACGTGTGCTCCAAAGACCACGTGGATTTTCATTAGTGTGCATGGAGGTACAAAAATAATAATTATGGAAATTTTTTTTTTTTTTTTTTTAGGCGAACTTTCCTGATGGTTTGGTGCTGTGATGTATATTGGACGGGCAATTACGTAAGCCCCCCCCCCTCATTCAACTGGTTTTCTAAACGCACTGATTTTCAATTACAAGCGTAATTGGGTTTCTGTATACGATAACCGGGGAAAACACTCTTTTTTTTTCCTATGGCATCGGTAAAGAGAAAAAAAGGGAAAACAAAAAAAATGTAAACACAACAAAGAACGCGAGACGTGCCATTGCTCCGTGGGTACTTGTAATGATGAAAATAATTATTATTTTACAACTTATTTTCCTAATACGTGTACAGCGACGTGATTGCGATAATCAAGCCGTTCTCTTATACAATATAATACTTTGAAAAGTAAAAATCCAGGATATATAGAGACACAAGCGGGCATACGCGTACATATGTGTGTAGGTAATAATAGAAACTCGCTCTGATACGCGTTTTCCCAATTAAATTTTTGAGAGTTTAATTAGGCCCTCGCCTTATACTCGCTTAAACTCACGTACGGTGGGTCTCCTCGTACAGTTATACAAGTGAGTGTAAATAATTACGTTTAATTACCGTAAACGTGGGTCTCTCGCGCACACCAAAAACTCTTTTGTGACTCATGTACAATATATAGGTATAGTACCATCATCCTGTATTCTATATATTATGTCGTAATTACGTCTCTCGTTACAAAAGTAGTTAAAAAACGGCCAACTCTAAAGGGGCCATTTTTGTTGCGTGATGCGACTCCCGTGTAATCGAAAAAGAAGAAACAAAAATCTCCGCATCGTTACTTCTCCTCGCGTACTCACTTCTTGTGTCCTCCGCTTCCTCGTATCATATCGCGCAGCAAAAAAAGGAAGCGAGGCCGATCGTAAAAGGAGCGGCGGATCTCGCCTCTGTTTGGCATATACTGCACGTGTGTGCGCATCACAAATAATGCGCTTTCGCGAAATACAAACCCGAAAAGAGAGAGAGAGAGAGAGAGACCGATGATTTCTTTTCGCGGCAACAACACGCGCGCGATTCCCCTATAGTAAGTGCATATATATATACATACACGTACACGAGCGAAGGAATCGAGATGTCGAACGGGTTCGTTATTTTTCCAGCCACCGGCCGGCCGGCTTGTAACGGGATCCTCGATGTACACGTACATACATACATACATATATATATATCAATGAAGAAGAAAAAAAGGGATGCGTGCCTTACCTCCTTTTGTTCTTCCTCCTCTCCTTCTTGTGTGCACGCATGTATGCACGTGTATTATACACTGGCCGAACGACCTTTCGTCCTTAACGATTTCACTGGCGCGTACTCATACGCCAACAACCAATAATTAGACGCTCCTTTTTCGTCCTCCTCTGCCCCCCTTAACTTTCGTCCCGAATATACACATGTGGCATAGAATAATACAGTATATATATATATAGAGAGAGGAAAGGGGGAGGCACTTAATTATTCGCTAGCGGCCCTCTTGGCTCGTAATACCTGGTACACTTGCACAAATGAAGAAAAAAAAAAAGACAAGCATCGGTGTAAGGCATCTTGCGAAAGCGCGCTCGTAATTACGCTTTGGATCGCCGGAGTGTATAGGGAAATTATATTGAACACTTGGATGAGGATCGCTGGCTTCTCTGTACTGTACTATGTAGCCCCTTTTTCCTTTGGCCTTACAGTGGCAGGAGCAGTTTCTTTTGTGAAAATTCGCGGCGAGCCGGGGATTCTTTTGTTGGCTCGTGTGGGAGAGAGAATATATTTGGTGGGTGGAAAATTGATTTTGCAGCATAAACAAACGGACGTAACTTGTTACTTACTGCTTCTTTTTCTTTTTTATCTAAATTAATAGCTTCACCTGCGTATGCATAATTTTACACCAAAAAAAAACGATGGTTGTGAAAAATTAAGCGGTTTTAGGACTTGTCCATGATTTTTCATTGGTTCACACGGTGACGCTTATAGTTTTTTTAATGGATAAACACTCATGTAAATAAATTATTTGTTCATAAACTTTTACGTACAGTAATGGTAACAGCAGTGAATTCAAAAACGGTTGCGTATATAAGTCGTTACAGTTGTATGCATCATAATGATGCAAATAAGTTCCAGAAAAATCCATTATAACGTTATATGAATACTTTGACGAGAGCAAAAAAACAAGTTTATCACGTTTCTTCTAATGCTGCTAATTTTTTTGAAAAAAAAAAAAAAAAAAAAAAAATTTTAACCTCCGTACTTAAAAAAAAAAAAAGTTTATGGAAAAATCGGAAACTGTTAATAATGTACGCAATTGAAGTACCACTTGGAAATCAATTAAAAACAAATTATATGATGCGACACGAGTGAGTTTATTAAAAAATATTTATTTGCAGTTACTTATCGTGCCAATACGTTTGTATAGTTAGTAATTTGTGAAATTGTATCTTATGCATTGTCGGGGTGATTAATCATACATTATCTTGCCAACGCTTGAGATTTATTGAGCGAAAAAATTCTCATACAGAGAGAATACAACTGTAAAAAAAAATAAATAAAATTAATGTATTATACGTTTATCAAGTAGTCCATCAGCTGTTTACAGCATAACCAGAACGCGCCAACTCTCTTATCAGTGTATGCGTTCTTAAATAAATAAAAAAATATATTTCCACCATAAACATACACATCCTTCTCTAAATAAAAAAAAAAAAAAAAAAAGAGTCTCTGCAACATATTATGTGAGCTCTCATTTGTATTACCATAAACTCGTTTGATTGCACTACAGGCAGGAGGAAAAAAAATGGGAATTTTTAAAAAAATGTCTCGAGCACTAGCTCGACAGTCGCAACAACAAGGTGCCTTTAGCAATAATTATTAATCGCTCGTTAATTTAAAATAGCGCGTATATTACGGAAAACATTGTTTTACGCGATATAAGTGTTATTATATGCACTACATAGGTATACTATTGTCGCGTCGAGCACTGGATACTAAGCAAACGCTATTTGAAAGACACACAGTGTAAATTTTTTTTTTGTTATTATTATTAAAAGCAAGGCTGCGAGCGGTGCAAACAACGCGCTCTTCCGCGCTCTCGGATGGTTTAGTATATATACCGCGTATTTTTTTAATTTTGCAATTTTAATTTTCCTCATTACTATCCGAGGAAGTAAACAACGTTGCTATTTTAAAGATAATAGAGTGCACACCGGTTCGAAAATACCGCATTGCTACCGATGGTTGTGAGAACGAGATATTTATATGTATACCCCAAGAGAGGCTGGAAATATTGTATAGTTAATGGATCTTTGATTAAACCTTAAAGTAAAACGGGCTTGTATTTTTGTTAAATTGCACGTATAAACGAAAAATAAACGGATCTCGAACGATTCGCCACCATGTGATTTATTTCCTATATAAAAATGTATATATACTTTACTGAAGTCGATGTTTCGCAACGTTTGTATGTGTATGTAGCACATAGCGCAGAGAGACCCTCAAAAGGCACAAGGTGGGCATAATATATATAACGTACAAAAGCCCGGCGGACTTGTTATACATAGCATGTATAGGCACATTATATTGTAGTTATTCAAGGAAATCGACACGCACGAGCTACCTCGGACGTATTTTAAATTACGTCGCGCTTTTTTCCCAAGCGCGCGCGATTTTTTTTTAATTACTCCTCACGCTATAGAGGAATTGTTTTTTTTTTTTTTTTTTTTTTTTTTTTCATTTTATTTTAGTTTCAAAACCACCTGTAGCTGATAGCAATGATCGTAACGATAATGATAGTTCGGTCGAGCTATAAAAGTAAATAGCTCCGCGAGCCCCCTGTGCAACAAAAAAAAAAAAAAAAAAAGGAGCATTTAAATACTCCGTTCACGTGCAACACGCCGGGTTATAGATTTACGCTGTCGTTAAATTGTAAAATTTTTCTCACAATGCCAACGTACAAGTTACTCGATAAATGTCTCTTTTTTTTTTTTTTCTTGTTTAATTAACTCCCTCGATAGAGTCTCGCGAAAATTAAAAACCCCACATCGTGATCGTCCCTCCCCTCTCGTCGGCATAAATACATAAAAAAAAAAAAATCAAGAATAATCCAACCTCGTATATATTCTCTAGTGCACAAACGGCACGTTTAAGCACGAAATTCCCCGAGAGTTGACGCTTTTTCCCAACCAAAGAGACACACGAGTCTCTCTCTCTCTCTGCACCGCGGAGCCATACGCTAATAGTGCAATCTTCGGCAATTTGCCATAATAATAGACCCGGCGCGCCGTATACATGCGCCGAGAGTTCAATCAATTTTCCCGGAGGGGCTCGACTCCTTCGCCGTTTTATCACTCCCATGTACCCCCAGATATAATCCGTTGCGCAACCATATTTCTCCCGTACACGGATCTCTCTCTCTCTCTGAGGCTAATTTTTCGCGCCATTCCCCCCTCCCCCTGCCATGTATTATTGTACGGGTGAAGAAACGCTTCGCGACTATACACAGTATACTTGCACGGGCCGTGTGTGGGTGTATTTTCAACCTTGCCGTTTTTGCCCACAGATATAGACTCGTGACGGACAACTTTCGTATATGTATGTATCTGTCTCTGTTGGCTCGTATTGTATCTATACATGTAATGCATTTGGTTTCGTTGGTTTGTATATAGGAACAAGTGTGGGCGAAAAGTCGTGATCCGCGATCGAATGGCCTCGCTGTCAATGATTATTTTGGCACAACCTTTATTGATTAGCTAGCTTTTGTATGTAATATGAATAATGACCCGAGGGGGTATATTTACACTGAACATGTAGATCGGCTGATTCGGTTCATGAAAGTTTACACGTTATTTGTTATATATGTACATTGTAGTGGGGATAGTGTCCGCGGAGCCATTTGATATGTATAAAATATTTATATAATATTGTCGTAACGCGGTGGCCTGTTTGTATAGATTACTTCGACTTGATGCATCGGTTTTTCAATCATCTCTCACGAGCGCGACGCTGTCATTGCTCGTTATTGGCTCATCAAAGTGCCAATCATGACTCCGGTCTACGAGGTATTCTCGTAATTGTTTATTGCTTCAATTTTCTTTTTTTTTGTTTTTTTACGATGAAAAACAAAAAAATATCTTTGAGATAATCCTCGCGCTATCTACAGTGAACTCGAAAATTTGCCGTCGGTAAAAGGTCTCCACCCGCACCCTCGAAAAACTTAGCCGGATAAGCGAATTGCCAATGCCGCGCGCCCGCGGCCACATGGATATATAACAGAAAAAAAAAAAAAAAAAAAAAAAGGAATCCTTGTTACATTACAACCAAGCGTTTTGCCTTACAAATTTTTGTTCTATAGACTATTCAGTACTTATTGGCAAGTACGAGGTATATATACGAAGATCATCCGCGGTACGATTTAATGACGATACACTTTTTGCGACGACGCGTACTTATCTGAGTTTCGGTGATGCATCAGGGATGTACGGTAAAATTGCACGTTTGTTGTGTAAGAAGAAGAAGAAAAATACATGTATCATCCACGCGCACGAAAACATAACACGCGTGCACTGATCTCGTGGATTCCAAAGTAAAATATTTCCAACTAATCGCCGAGTAAAACTATACGAAGAACGAGAAGAAAAAATTGAAGGGAGAAGCCAAATTACGGCTTCGGTTTCACGACGCCATCGGAGATATCTCCCATCTGAATTTTCCGTCCGTATGCACGTGGGGAAAAAATCATCCAAAGAAGCTGCACCGTATATATATATTATACAATATATCGTACGACGTGCATCGGTGGTGTATAGAAGAGTCGTATTAGAGAGGAGAGCTCGAACAAGTGGGTCGAGAGGTCTCCGGCGATGACGCTTTATTCCATACGAGCCGCACGATTTTGGAATTTTTCGTGGCTCGCCATCACTTCTTTAATAATTGCTCCCCCCCCCCCCCGCTCGCGTTTTCTCGCCACCCTCGAAACCATTGTGCGCGTACCTTTTTTACCTCCTCTCTCTCTCTCGTGAAATCAAATCCAAGATTCACGCGGTCAACGGCCAAGAGTATACATAAAGAGCTAGGAATCGGTAGATGCCTTTTTTTCCCCGGTTGATGCAATTACAGCGTCGTCGTGCCGAGTGATTAGGCGCCGTTCATGCGGATGATGGCCGATTTATTTCGTCGGCCTGTAGATATATAGGAGCGAGTATAGGAGAGGATGCAAGTTTGGCCAATGCCGAGAGTGCTCGGTTGTAGATACATAACATACGCGCCGGCACCTGTTGCTCTTGACGGGGAAAAACTGGTGCGTTCCAGAGGTGAAAAAATTTATATATATATATTAGAAAAAAATAATCAGGCGCGGGGTGTACGCCATTGCGACACGTACTTGTATATGTATAGATGTGTCGGGACCCGACAAATTATATCGGTGCGCACGAGCAGTTTATACATATATATAGTATTTCGTAGCGGAGGTTCGATTATTATTATTTTTTTTTATTCCTCGTATCCCGATGCAAATCGTGTTTTTATGCGCTTAATTGCGGAGCGCGCGTGTCGGGTGTGTTTTCACGCGAGTACTTGTAACGAAATTGAACATGAGGTGCGGGTGGTTCTTTTTTTTTTTGTTTTTTTGTTTTTGTTCCATTTGACCCATCATCTATATATGCGATTACAAATATCGAGGAAGATATACGACACGAATGTACACCGATGCATTTTTCAGAATAATGCTATTGTGGTACTCAAAGTTGAGCTTGCACGCGGAGCTTGCGGTGTATACAAGTATAATCTTTGGACGAGACGATAGATATAAGTATCGACGAAACGGTCGCTTTGCCAAGATTTTTTCTATGTCCCGTAGGTATACATGTATAATATACGCAAGTGGTACAAGGCCTTTGGCTAAAAATCCGACCCACTTTCGATACATATCCCCCAAGTATTGACTTCAAAGAAGAATCTACTTATACGAACAAGCAGCGTATATCGTTATAGGAGGTGTTGTTGTTTCAAGCCCTAGAGGGGAGATCAATCTTTGCGCGTAGGTATATGTATACTTATGTGTACGGCTCGAAACAAAAATCCAACGAGGCCCCCGGAGGTGTGGGCCAATGTCGGAGATTTTTCGAAAAAAAAAACAACGCTCGTGTATCATTTTTCCGCTGTCACTTGACGCGAACAGATAGAAACTCCATCCTTGCATCAGAGAGCACGCGCGTTTTACTCGTCTCGTGTGTGTGTGTGTGTGTGTGTGTGCCTACTCCAAACGAGCCGATTGCCCACACGCGAGTCTTGCGCAAGTGTATATATATAAAGATATATGTATATTTGTGCGCGGCGCGCCGACCGAGATGACTAAGCTCTCGTTCCGCCGTCACAATGCGGAGCTCTCCCCGAGAGAGAGAGGCCTTTTGTACACACGAAAAGACGGTAATTATCGTTGTTGCCGGGAGAGAGAGGGCGATTCGTTATTGAAAGAAGAAAAGAAGAAAAAAAATGGGGGGGGGAAGCAACCAGTCGGGGGTCGACGATCTCTCGGTTTCGAGGAGCGCGCGGTAAAATCAAGGATAAAGCCGCGGATGGACGGACACACGCGGACGTTGGCTCTGTTTTTTTTTTTTTTTTTTTTTCCTCTTCGCCTTCCACCTCTGCCTAGTGGTGACTCTGCGGTCTGACTCTTTTCGGTGTGTACACATAGGGGCTCCCCTCTACGCGCGGGTGGACCGATTTACGATTAATCAAACACAACTGTCAAGTATTCGTTGCTGTTGAATAAAAATGTTTTTAGACAATCACACGCGTGGATTTTTGTTTTTTCAGTTCAAAAAAGCTCCAAGATGATCCGTTGGTTCTATAATTTATTTATCGCTGCTTTACTATTGTCATTATTCATCAAACTTATAACGGCGCAACCCGCGATCGGGGAGAGTTTGTGATTTATCATCGCTGTACATGGTCTCTCAATTACTCGGTAAATCACGTTTTTTGGTGCTCTTTTTTTTTTACACTGTGCACAAGCAAAGATTTTTGTAAGAAACATGAGAGCGCCTCTGCAAGTGTATACATCAATATCTGGAGCGCGAAAACAGCCGACTCACCGAATGGAAGAAGAAGAAGAAAAAAAAGGAAATCGATCATTAGCGAAATACCTTCGGGCTACGTGTGTACGCGTTTATAATATACGAAAGTTATTGGATCGCTCGCAGCGGAGTGTATAATACACGAGCCGTGGCTGGATAAAAAAATCTAATTCTTATTCACCTTATTTTTCGGGCACATCGGATAGCGAGGGACTCCCTCTCTCTTTCTCTCTGGAATCGGTGGATCGAAGGCAACGGTACATCCAAGCGTAAAAACAAAAAAATAGGCACCTCCAAAGAAGGCAGACACATTGGCCGGAAGCGCTTACGCGGAGAAAACTTGGTGGGGTGTGCGAAAAAGCTATGCGGGTTGGAGAAGGAAAGAAAAAAAGACAAAAGCCGCGCGCGCGCGCGAAAACTAGACCAAAACGATGCCCCCGGCGAGATAGAGAGGCACACTTGCCCGCTGAGGATTAATGAAGCGATAAGTATAAATGGGCAACAATGCCTATATGTACTTATACGTGTTTTATACATTATAGTTGCGACTCGCGAGATGATTTTTACACGCATCTGGTCGGAAGCTTGTAGAGGCCACAGCCATCTCATACAAAAAATCCAACACGCTTGCATCTTAGCACGTCAGCAGGTGGGTTATTGGGATAATAATATCATAGGGATAGTACCTTTAAAACAATATAGTATTAGCTGAGTGTTTATTAGAACGGAACCTGTACATTGCTGTACGAGTGTAAAAAAAAATCACTGAGCAACGAGTACTACCACTGTCAGATTTTTCTTAATTCACTTGATTTCTTATAACTTGGTAAATAACTCGATATTACCGTATTATCGTCTTGTAAAAGTCCAGGCGCCAAGTCAGGAGTTGATGAGATGCGCGAAAGCGCGCGGGTAAATATCTCACACACACCCACTAACGTGCTAACATGCGAGCGTGTTGGATTTTTTGGCAAAATTTGTGCGCGCGTAGTATGAGATGGCTGTGGCCTCTACAAGCTTCCGTAGGTCGCACAATGGAAATGCAGGTGCGTCGCGCGAGCGTCTAGATTTTTTTTATTTTTCCCTTTTGCTCCTTTTGAACTTGTTTGCTCCATAGTGTGTAGACGAGCATTGTTTCGAGACGGAATCTATGCTTCGAGATACATCGATTGTCTCGTAAGTACATGATAGTATATTTTGACTGTAGTTACTGTTTCCCAGAAACAGATAAGTAGAGTGTCGCGATGAAAAAAAAAAAAAAAAAACCCCAATCCGTATAGCTCGATAACGTATTACACGGGACACCCGAGGGTTTTATCCACTCGTTGTCGATTGTCATAACGAATTTCTCGCGAACCTCGACAGTATACCTTGTACACTGCTCGGGGATTAAAATGGAGCGCGTGTGTGTAATTTACATCGGGCGCAATTGATTTCAACGCGTGCGCCGGTCGTTTCATTCCTGGATACCTGTATCGTTAATTACCTCGTAAAAATTCCACGATCGGTTGGAAAAAAAGAGAAAACCCTGCACCTGCAGCGGAGAGATTGATAAAACGCGAGCGCTACAAGTGTAGGTATATATACATATCATGCACACACGCTGCCGGATACAATATTATGGTGCAGTATCTCGTTGTTGTACATATACACGTGCACACACACACGCACACACGATTTGAAGAAAAATAGAGAGACTAGATCGGCCGACGAATTTCCAACCGATTTTTCGTCCCGATATGCAACTCGATACAATTTAAAATGAAAAATACACACGCGCGCGCGTACCCATACAAGTTTCATTCTCTCGAAATATAATCGGTGTGAAAAATCTGCGAGGAAGGGATCTAGAGATATATCTTTTCGAACGAGAGAAAATCGCAGGCCCCCCCCCACACACACACACACGCGAGGGAAAGAAAAAAAAGTTTTAAAACAGACACGCGCACAATTACCGTGGTTTATCAACCGATTCTCGGTGCGAAACGATCTATTTGAATTCCCGGCTAACAAGCCTCGAACACAGTGGCAAACCCCATATCTAGGTACCGATACACACGCGCGCGTTTAACTCGTGCGTCCTGAGGCGGGAATTTTCGTTTCGCGAAGAAATAAGGAGTGCCACGGCGTATGCACGCGGAACAAAAAAATACCATATGAATATCGATGAGACCGTGTGTAATTACGTTTCTTCGCTGGAAAAGGGGGAGGGTATACACACGTTGACGAGAAAAACCACCGAGTTGTCAAAAGACGGTCATTATACCCCTTTTTTCCTCTCTCTCTCTCTCTCTAATACAAAACCCTTCTTTTTTTTCTCCGTCTCTCCTCACGAAGCAGTATGATACAGTTTAACGGGCGATCGGTTGGGGTTTCTAAAAAAGGTATACGTATATGGATACGCGGGAGTATATACATGTACAAAACGATTTCGCAACTGCACGCAGCGAAGAAATTACTACATATATACATACACCACCATCCAGTTGCAATACAGCACGTATGAGCTTCATAAATTTCGATCGTTTCCTCACGGCTAATTACAAGCTCACGAGCTATGTGTGCGCAGAGGGACACCGACGTTTCAAAAGGGAGAAGGAAGGAGAAAAAAAAAATTAGCCTAATTCCCCCCCCCCTTTTCCGTTGCCGATAATGATCCAGATGTTCATTACATATACGTATACATTTTATATATATATNTACACACACACACATTGTTATACACTTACCTATATATCCTGCATATAATATGGATATATATATATATGTTGTCGACGACGACGAAATGGAAGGAGCACACCGTTACATGCAGGCTTTCCGTGCGGTCGCCCGCGGAAAATTCGTTTCAGATGTAAATAAGAGATTTCCGCCGATCGATAAGCCCACCTCAGGGGGGGGGGGTAGGGAATCGGTATGGCGAGATTGAAAATGGACGGTAAAGAAGGTACACGCTTTTTTTACCACAGCCGCTGGGGCAATTGCATAAGTTTCCGGGGTATATATGTATATGTGTGTGTGTGTGTGTTTGGTATCGGTTATTGGGTTACTACAGGTTGTTCGTGCATATGACTCGTTGCCAAAGGGGTGAGTCACGTAAGGTGCCTCTCTTGCATGAGTATACGTAAACGAGACAGGCGCTCGGTTCGTTGTTGCCGATTATCTCTATTTTTTTTTTGTTTTTTTTGTATAATATCCCTTGCTCCGATTAACCGCTCATCCTCTCCTGCGCCGGCGTGACCTCGTATATAAATTCTCACCCCTTTCACTTATCGCGCGCGTCTTCTCTCTCTCTCCGCGCAGCTGTGGCATCACATATACCTACACTCGTGCCCTTCTATACATACATATACAGAGTTTCTCCTAGACGAGTTCTTCAGACGTATGTAACAGGAGTTTTGAGCCGCACAGGTTCCCGTCGGTGTGTGTACTTCTATAAATAGACCGTCTCTGATGATGTCGTTTTTCTCGCTCCCGAGAGCGGCTCTGTGTGTGTATGCGTTTCGATCATCGTCTTTTCTTTTTTTTTTTTTTTTTTTCCAACCATGTGTATTGAAACCGGTTCTGTTTTTCCTATACGTACCGCTCGGTTGGGGGTTTGGGAAAATTGACGGAATTTCTCTCCACGAACGAAATATGATTCTTATAATTGGCGCTACCGCGTGTATGTGTGTGTGCGTGATGATGAGAAACAAAAACAAAGTTGATCTTTTTTTTGTCGTTTTGTTTATCAAAGTGAGAACAAAGAAAAAATAAAATAAAATAAAATAAGACGTAATGACGGCGGCTAATGACTTTGGAGGTGTATGTATACGTTGCGTATTATGTTTTTTTCTTTCCCCGTACGGATGTGCTGTTAGATTGTAAAAAAAAAAGAAAAAAAGATGATTACCAGTAGGTATGCTACACACTCGTTGAGTAAGCTAGAGATTAATCGTATCTTCTTGATAGATCCCTCCCCCCCTCCCCTATAGTTTGAAGTTGAATATACGCGGTTTTGGAAACAAGCCAGAGGTTTTTTTTTTTTTTTTTTTTTTTTATTTACGAATAATAAATCATGGTTATTACACGTACAGGTATATAATATACTCGAGCAAAAAAAAAAGAAAAAGAAGAAACCAGTTACACTGGCGTCTACGTGAGAAAATCTTTTGGAAAAGTGAAGAACCTTCAATTAAAACGAAAAAAAAAAAAAAAGAAAAATTGTTTCTTTTCGTACGGCCGTGTGTAAAAAAAATCAAATCTCAAGCCTTAATCATAAATATAATTTTCATAAAACACGCATCAATTTAGACTCTTTATTTACGATGGCTATACGAAACATCCTTTGAGGAAGAAGAAAATCATGAATCATTTATGTGACAATTAATAATTGCGCGTCTCCGTGTACACACGAGGAATTCTCCGTGAAACTTTGAAATAAATCGCCAAACGCGAGTCGTGCATTAATTATTCCAAACGAACGGCAAACTTGAACTTACCTCCTGTTTTTCTCAATACACACCACTGTGAGAATACAACACGGTATGGACAATTAAAAAAAACAACAAAGTCTTGTACACTTTTTAAATCAGTTCGCGAGATAAACCCACAAGCGCGCGCGTGAGTATATTATATACACGGCTATTACCATAAATCAATTACATTTTTATCAAGTAAAAATCGACCTTGTCAGTTTATTATGTTAATCAGAGCGATTTTTACCCTCCCCGCAACCTCCGCAGCGTACGGGTCGCGCTCTCGTTTTCATTCATTAAAATTTCGCACTGCCCCTGAGTAAATGCCCAAGAAACAATCGATCTCGTTTAATGTTGTTCACATAATTCTCGAGCCGGCCACTTGACTACTTTTATACATATATGTATACATATATACATACGTGTGCAAAATCGCCCCAGTCAACGGGAGTGCGGGAGAGAGATAGATCTTATCTCGGCTGCGCTTGCAACTTTCAGAATTCAACCTTAGAAACCCGAGATACCGATCATGTGTTTATAATTAATCTTTTATCTTGTAATGCACCTCCTCGCCTCCCTTTCTTTCTCTCTCGCTCTTTTTTTTTTTTTTTTTACCTCTTCTAACTCGCGTTGGACAATCGCGACTGACTTATCTGTTGTTCTTTTTTTTTCTTCATTAGATCGATACTGGAGATTTTTTAATTAGACCGTCAATTAACGCCTCGACTACTCGACGTATACATATTTATATTATACGCATGGGTAAATGGACACGCGTCGTATGACCACCGTGTAATAATTTATATTGAATTTCCGAATTATTTATAGCCCCTGGTATATTAATGCCTTATCTAATTAGATATAACATTCAAACGGGTATATAAGTACGAAAGCACTTGTATCGTGACATATATATATGTTAAAGTGCAAAACAAAGATTGAGTGCAAAATTGAGAGGAAAAAAAAAGAAAAAAATAAAAAAAAAAAAAAAAAGAAGAATCTGCAACGACAGCGACACACAATATTATACGTGTGTCGCAATCGATGAAACAAAGAAAGGGAGAGAGCATCTAATCACACATCCGCCTGTATCTCGGCATGGGACGCACGTATAGTATACTTATCTCCGCGAGTTTCGCTCTCTTGTGGTTACTAGATCAAGTTTAATCACATTTTTCCATCCCCACCCCTCGTATATCGTATATATACCTATGCACACACAATTCTTGTATATACACGCTTTTTTTTCCCAAGCTATAATGGTGGTATTTACATATACAGACACTGGCCGAAGGTCACATCGTGCACACAACTCATAATGTAAGCACACGGTGGGGGCGTGTATTTTATAATTTCACCGCCACAAATCCATATGGCGCTCGCGAAAAAAAAAACAAAAAAAAAAAAAAAAAAAAAAAGTTAAAAACAACCAACAACTAGGTTGTCGGCACACACACACACACTCTTGGGGTCGAGGGATCCGATTCCCTCGTCCTCGAAGCGGCGCATCTTCGGTCGAAAAGTCACGGCGAACGTCGTCCCACAAAAGCGCATTCCCAATTAAAACTCAAAGCAAACACAAAGAGGGAGAGAGAGAGAAGAGCTGCACCGGAGCGGAGAGATAGCATTCAGAGAGAGAGAGAGAGTAATGTAACTCGGTGTCTACCCCCCCCCCCTTCCCTGCCGATCGACTGGGGGAGAAAACAAAAAAAAATGGTCGAACACAGGGAACGTGTGCAGCGGCACTTATAAATACGTGTAAGAGTAGAAATCGCTTGGGATGGGGGGGGGGAAGAGCGTCTCTGGAAAATAAGAGAGGGAGACCCGTTAATCCGGAACGTTAATCCTTTGCCGACGATTTCGCTCGCACGTGTATACGTGTGTGTGTGTGTGTGTGTATGTATTTGTGTTTACACAAGTGCACTTATCAGCTCCTCTTGGCGCGCACGGATTTCGTCACGACAACGACGCGCGCCGGGCCGTCCTTGGGAAAAACACGATTAGCTCTCTGGGGCTCGGGAGAACAAAGGAAATACATCATCGAACGCTCCTGTTACCCCCATTTTCTTTTTTCTTCTTTCCCCCCCCCCCCTTCCCCAAGTGCAACTGCATGCATCGAGGGAAATTCACACGGCTTTTCACGTAGTTTTAGACAACACAGGCGGTGAGCTCGAAAATCGGCTCCTTTATCTTCCAAAGCCCCACTTTTTTCATGCAGTTGTTTTTTTAAACCTCGAACCCTTAGGCGCACATCGAGAAATAGTGACGCCCGCGACTGTGATGCGCGTATAGGCAGTAGTACAGGCAGGGAGCGCGCAAGGCCTTCAAGTAGAATAGGTCCGGTACACGGTAAGACGGGGCCAAGCGCCCGCTGCGGATATATTTAAAACTTATCACATTTACACACACACACATTGTTATACACTTACCTATATATCCTGCATATAATATGGGTGCAGGTTGCATATATATAGTATATATTATAGTGTCGCAAGATATAATATATTCAGCCCGAGTGTAAGTACGTGTGTGGGTATGTGTATAGCGGAGGAATTCCAAAGCGAGAGATGAATAATCGTCGCGCCGCGCGGGATTCTATATATCTCCTCCTCATCTCTCTCTCTCTCTCTCTCTCTCCTCGGCTGGCGCGAGATGTATATGATAATTTTGACTTTTGATCGTACACCCTGTATATATATGTTACGGTATTTCGTTTATTGAACACTTTTCCACAATATTCCTATACTTACATTTGTTACATTTCCCTTAATTTCTGCGTCTTTTTGATCGATAAGCGCATCAAAGTCTCGGTGTGGATTAATTTGAGGCGCGTTAAAAAAAAAAAAAAAAAAAAAGACAGGGGTGGGGGGTGGCGATAAAACGAGAAAACGGCCGCGCGTGCAAGTTCAGCCGGTGTGCAGGCGTTAAGGGCACGGGTTTACAAAACCATCGCGTAGCAAGAGTGTAGATACACTTATGTATACAGGGATCGCTCGAGAGAGCGAGAATTACGCAAGCCGTCAGCCAACTAGCGGGCTCTTCCATTATACACACACACACACACACACACCTATGTACTTCTTGTAGCCCGGCTCTCTCGGTTGCTAGTGTACTTATATATATAACACACGCGGACGTTGGCTCTGTT
>NW_019379489.1:1856651-1890795 GCF_000648655.2 Copidosoma floridanum | reverse complement strand
AAAAAAAAAAAAAAAAAAAAAAAAAAAAGAAAAATCACGTTTCGAATGGAGCTGTCTCAGATGCTACACCCGATTATTGTGTGCTTGCATATACTCACCAATACACCGGCTCGATTGCTCATGCATACATCTGTCGGATAAAATTCATTTTGGCATTCTCGATGTGTGTGTGTGTGTGCAACGTACACGTATATGTATATACGTATCATAATTGATGCCGATTTACATTTTTCTCTGGCCTGATGCAACGCGCCGAGAGATTTTTCACACATGGAGTGATTTCGAGGAGAGACGAAACAAGGGGAACGTAATTAACATTCCTTGCAAGTACCCACGCATCAGGTACACTATATATTTATTATATGTGTACTATAACATCGAGGTATCAACAACAACAACAACAACAACAACAACGTGATTCTCGTAAAAATCGTAATTACAAGCGAGACGCATATCACAATTGAGGGTAATGACTGTGATTTAAATGAAGCATTAGCTGTATTTATATATAAATATACACTTACCCATACATGCATGTATACTATTGTGTGTGTGTGTATGTGTGTGTGTGTATGTGCTACGTGTTCCCAAATGACGTCACGATAGAGAACAATAGCGGGTCACTGTGTACCATATAGTACATATATATATATATGTATATATATATATATGTACGTGTATTTGTACGTACGTACGGTATATCTTTTGTTAGCCCAAGAAAGAGAGAGAGAGAGCAAGTGCCAGTTCTGGAATGCATTAAAAAAGATTACCCCCATCGATCGAACGTATATACACACACACACACACACACACACACACATACATACCAGCCGTGTACCCATTCATTCACGTATATACCCCGTGCCGATCATTTCGAAACGATCGAAAGAGGGACAAAGAAATAAGGAATCACGAAAGCCCAACTGATCGATCGATCGGCGCGCTGTATCCTCCTGTACACACATTGTATATGTATATATACCTGTGTGTATATTACACGCGTTACACGCGGAGCCGCAAAAATAAATCATCATCAACCGGAGCATTTAATGAAACGAGGCTCGCGTGTCCATTATGCGTATCACATGTTATGCGCCTCGCGATTTTCCAACGCGTGTCCAATGTACCCCCCCCCACCACCACCTACTCATTGTCCCAGAGAGGGTTTCCTATTCAACGCACATACGCACGCGCCTGTGTGTGTGGGTAAAAAAAAAAAACAAAAAAAAAAAAGGCGCCGAGCGTCACGATAGCTGCAACTAACGGGGGAGGGATTTACCAGGACAGCCGTGACTGTATTCCCACGCCTTGTCCGTGTATATGTATATATAAACATGTGTATACCCCCGCTCGAGATATCTGCTCTACTAACTACCTGTATATTATATTATATACCTGTACCTACCTCCGCTCCGCGTGTCTTTCTTTGTACATGTATACGTATGTATACGAGAGCCGATTTTTATCGGGAGTCTCTCGCTGCGAATATGCGCTCCGTATACCGGTGGAGTGTGTGTGTGTATGTGGGTGACACCGATCGATGGCGGATGCGTGATCGCAGTGCTGTACAGGGAATGCGGCGAGTTTTCGTTTGAGAGCGCGCGACCCCCTTTACCCCCCAAACGCCGTTTGTTGCGCTATATATACATATATAAGCTACCGCATGCGCGAGCTTTTATTTTATTTTATCTTATTTTTTTTTTTCATCAGCGCGTATACCTGTACATACATCTACTTGTACAGGGTAGGTAGAGTATTAGAAAAGGATGCGTTGGCGGAGAGGAGATCGGTAAGTGTGTGTATAATATGAGTGTATGTATATATATATATATATATATACATACCGCGTGCATATATTATAAATATATACACACAAAACAGATGCCGGTTCTTTATTCCCTTTGTTCTGAAGAGAAGAGATCGAGCGGGGGGTTATTATTGGATTCCAAAGAGAGAGAAAGAAAAGGATCAGAGGTCGCGCGAGGTCTCTCTGCCTCTCTTGGTGTGTATATATATATACATTCTTGCGACCGCGTTGTACAATATATATACATACAATATATTGGGTGTTTAAATTTTCACGGGCTCCCGATGTTTGTCATATACAAGACGGGGGATGAGGGGGAATTTTTGTTTGTTTGAGGTAATAATCAAAATGTATAGGAGCATCAAAAGACGGGAATAAAAGTCGTGTACGGCTGGAAAGTGTATGGTATTGTAAAAATGTATGAAAATAAAAAAAAAAAAAATGCAGTGACTGTACAGTTTATACTAAAAAAAAATACGAGTGACCTGACGGTGCGCACCTCCGTGTACGATAATATGCTTATACGTCAATAGCAAGTATGCGGAGGAAAGAAAAAAAAAAAAAAAAAAAAAGAAAATAGTCTGATAACTAATAAATCTCGCGACACCTTGTACAAGCCGCGGGCAACGAACGCAATAATTTACCGATTTTTATTCTCACCGCTCGTAGAAGTGCGGATCGGTATGTATACGGACAACGCTCCATTGGAATTTCAGCACGTCCAGGTGGTACGAAACTTTGCAATGGCTACTATAAGTGTGCTTGTTGTCGAACAGCTTGTTGCTCATTGTTTTCCGTCCGAATTTTCGCGCTGAAATAATATATGGTGCAATATACACACGTGTGCACGCGAAACAAATGGCCGCGACGATGTTGTTTACCAGAGTTATCCTTAATTGGGGGGTAGGGGGGGCAAGATCACCGGACTCTGGTTGGACTAATTTCGCTTGCCATTGCAAGGTCTTGGCTCTCTCGGACGCGTGTATATACTTTGCGTATTATCAATTCAACGATTTATCGTCGGCGATTGCTAATTGAAATATTAGCTGTAGGTACTGCGAATTCTTGCGTCAATTTCTTCTTTTTTTTTTCATTCTGATCTCTCGTAACGCACGAGAAAAAGAAAAAAAGAAAAAAAAAAGAAATTTGTATTTAAATGATGAATGTTGAAACAAAAAAACTCGAGCGAAACGAATAGTTTTCAATCGCGTGTTATCTATGTATATATCATTCGCTAAACATTGAAACTCAATTAGAGCGCACCTTCTGCTCTTAAATTCCAAAGGTGGAGAAAGTGCAAAAAACTACACATATTCCTTCCCCCCCCCCCACCCACCTCCTCCGTTGAATTATGCAACGAATACGCGAGTGCTCCGAAACATTAAAACCCATACATCATAAATTGTGGATGGATAATAGGATGATGGGATTCAACGCTTTTTAAGGAAAAAAGGAAGCTATGTTGCATCGAGTTTGGGGGAACAGTGTTCATTTTTGATCGTCATCTGAACTCACGATCCTATATGTATACGCATGACAAATAACTTAAATGTAGCGCGTCAAACTCTTTGGAGGAGGTGTAAAAGAATTCATGAACAAAAGTAATAAGTACTGAAAAATCTTGCGTAACATTTCATTGAACGTGTCTCAGGGGGGGGGGGGGGGAAACCATCCAGCATTCGTCGCAAGCGCCAATGGTAAAATTATTCATCGATGATTAACGATTTCCCGATGCGTACGCCCCGATAAAACACCGCACAAGAGAATTAATTAGCGGCCGCTGTCGATTTGGTATTGTGTACAATTAATCGGCCGGTATTTTTAGCTTGAATAAAAAAAATGTGCAAGTAGGTATACGAGAGCGATTTTAATTGTTCGAGGAATTTGTTTAGCGCGGCCCGAGAGAAAAAAAAGAAAAGAAAAATCTCTCTTCACTCGCCGATCTCGTATCTGTATTCTCGAGAATCGTAGCTAGGGAGGGGGGATAAGTAGGGAAAAAAACATATTTCAGATCGGAATCTTTGGAGCGAATGGAAAAAAAATGCGTATACGCTTACATATCCCAACAAAGTAATAGTAACGAGTGGCTTTTTTGATTTTTGTTGCAGGACAGGACATCCGCACCGCACCTGTAATCGAAGAAAAAAAAAAAAAAAAAAAAAGAAAAGAAAGAAAAGACGGAAAACCTGATCATAGCTCCCAAGATGGACTTGACGGAGACTTTCGCGCCCAGCCATCAGGCAGGCAGCACCGGCGCCGAGGACAAGACGACCGACTACTTTGACTTTGTGGTGTCGCCACCGCCTCACTGCGCCTCGAACGCCGACGGGCCCGTCGACGAGGACGGCTTCCTCCACAGAACCGGTTGCCGCCCTAGCCTCGGCGGTTACCATCTCGGCCACCACCACAACCACCACACGGGCGGCTTCATCAAGGAAACAAACAACAACACCCTCACGGCCCTGCCCCCGGTGTCCACCATAACCGGTTCCCTCGGGCACATAGCTTCGCACCACCACCGCGCCCGCATCAGCGCCGCCACCGACGCCCTGGGCATCGACCAACACCACACCGCCGATCCGACCGACGACTGCGGCTACTGGGTGACCGATGGCGGCAAGGAGCAGACCTGCAACATCCTGCTCGAGGATCTGAACAAGTACTGCTGGACAGCGGCGACACAGGCCACGGCCGGTGAACACCAGAACCACCAGCACGGGACGACGGGCCTGTTGATACAGCGCGCGCGGGACGACGAGGTTATGGGCACGGAGCACCACCACCAGAACACCGACGGGGCCATATACACCCTTACGGTGCTCAACAGCGAAGCCAACTCGATGGACGGGCTCGACTGTTGCAAGAGCCCGACCCCCGGCTCAGGGGACGCGTGGAGTTTGCGGCCGAGCAACCACCTCGACCTCGACGCGATACTCAATATGGAGAGCAGCGTACAGGGCATCGGGGCCGACGGTGGCGCCGACACTGCTGTGCAGGTGTCGACGCCGGGCGATCGGAGGGACCAGCAGCAGCGGGTCGTGGTCACGGCCAACGGTACTTCCCTCGACAGGTATACGGTGACGACGACGCTAACGACCACGGCCTCCTCCCCGGGGGTGGTGCACTACTCGAGCGCGCCGGACGAAGCTACCTTTGTCACGATAAAAGCCGAGCCCGGGGGCGTGGGTGGGGGGCTGGACAACAACAACGATTGGAAGCTCTCGGACAGGAATAGCTTGGAGGTCCAGGTGACCGAGTCGGCTGCCGAGAGCCTCCTGAGGAATGCCTTGCAGGGCAAGCTGTACTCGACGACGGGTCTCGCTGGCGCGGCCACGAGGATACTCCAGCAGGCCGACGTTGTTCAAGGTGGTGCCGGCAACGCCGGTAATCAACAGCAGCAGCAGCAGCAGCAGCAGCAGCAGGGCCAGGACGAGACGATGGCGGTGGACGAGTTGCTGCTGTCGGAGTTGAACGTCGACGCGTACAGGGCGACGGAATTGAAGAGCATAGCGAACGAGGTCGTCGAGTCGTACTGTAACCTCGAAAACGTCTGCAACGTCCAGGCGACCACGGTCATGTACACCCTAGACCCGGCGAGCGGGAACCTCGGGACCATCACGCTTCCGGCAGATCTGGCCAACGTCGGTACGGTCACGGTCGTCACGACCGCGCCTGCACCGCCGCCTCCTCCTACTCCCACTGCTACCACGGTGCCGGTGAGCTCGTCGTCTTCCCAGCAAGCCGACGTGCTCCATCAAGGTAGGTGTACAATGTTACAATGGGATCTACATTGATTCTTGGCTTTTTTTTCCCTTCCTGATGTATTCCATCTCTCTTACCGATCAAAAGTATCTTGTTTTGTCGTTGTTGCAGTTGTTTTGTACTTCGATAAATTTAAAGTAATGTTAAAATTAAAAAATGGATACTTTATCGGTAAAGGGCTAATGAAATCTTTCATTATTATTAACGATCCCCGTTATTCTTTTATAGATACCGGTACCCAATCGACGAACAATCGGCAGCTAACGACCGGCGGTCGAGGCAGCAAACCAGCGAAAAAGTACGTGCGCCGACAAAACCGTAACTCAACGAGCAACGGTGCAACAGGAGCCGGAGCCACCAGCAACTCGACGAGCAACAACGGCAGCTCCGGGGTCGCCAGCAACGGTACCGCCGGCTCACCAGCTAGTGTCCAGCAACAACAGCAACAACAACAACAACAACAACAGCAACAGCGGAAGGAACGATCGCTTCACTACTGCAGCATCTGTAGCAAGGGCTTCAAGGACAAGTACAGCGTGAACGTGCACATAAGAACGCATACAGGCGAGAAGCCCTTCGCGTGCTCGCTCTGTGGCAAGAGTTTCCGGCAAAAGGCCCATTTGGCCAAGCACTATCAGACCCACGTCACGCAAAAGCCATCGAGCGTTGCCACGGCGGCCCAACAGCAGGCAGCTGCTGCCACAACTACGGCCAATGCAAACAACATCAGCGTAGTCACCACGAGCACTGCCAGTAACAACAGCACCAGCAGTAGCGGTAATAGTAACGCCACCACGCCAGTTGCCATAAGCAACGGAACCGGCAGCAACAGCAATGGCCCTACGAGCAACGCGAGCAGCGTCCCGAGCCCGTCAGCGCTCAAGATCTCGAGTCTGCCGATCGACGACGCCATGGAGCAGCTCCAACACATGGAGCAGGCCCAACAGATCGAGCAGATGGATCAGATCGAGAAGATGGACCAGATTGAGCAGATGGAACAAATGGAACAGGAACAACAGCAGCAAATGGACGTTGTGGCCGACTCCTCCTCGACGCCGATCGTCGTCGTCAAAGCTGCTTGCAACGCCGCCAGCTAGCTTTTGTTCGCTCGTTTGATTTATAATTATTACGCCACTCGCCAATCAATGTCTCATTTGGAAAAGGCTCGGGTTTCTCTTGCCCTGAGATTTTAACGAGACAAGAGCCACAAGTCCCCCCTGCAGTGTATTATCATAGGATAGGATAATAGCGTGATTTTTTTTTTCATGTTTGTTTTAGCTTAAGCTTTGTTCTCTGCGTGAGAAGTAAAACGCGTCCCCGTCCTCTGCTCAATTAAATAAATAGCAAATAATAGGTATTGATGAACTTGAAGCGCGTGATAAAGTTATGGTAATTCGAAAAATTCAATGAGATTACGATTGCTCTCTCTATCTTTTTACTTACATTTAGCGCGTAAATTATTTTGTTTTTTACTCCTCTAGCTACTATACGTACTCACTTGTTGTCTATACTACAAAATCACCCGAAAAACCCTCTTATTTTCGAATTTTTTGCAGTATTGACTATAAACATTATTTAATTTTTTTTACATAACTATATTGCTTACACGTTACATTTGCGCTCTTGATGCCGAGTGTGTTGCCTTTTTTTTTGACGATCGCGAGTCAACAGGGTCCAAACCAGTACTGACGAATTAACAATGAAGTAGCAAGAGATTATTAGGTTGTAAGGTCTAGCGAGTGATTTCTCGAAAAATCTAAATTTTAAGGACTATTCGGGGAGGTATATGGATGATGATTTGTGTTCCTAATATATACACGCGACTTATTGGTCGATTATCTCGTGGATCGAATGGAATAGCCAAACAGGAATGTGCGTCGATTGAGTTTGGTACATCGAGAAAGAAAATAAAGAAAAGAAAAAAAATATGAAGCAAACGACTGCAACTTTGATTGCGACGTACATGTACACGTTCTCTCTATTTTTCTCTTAGAGCTCTATAATTTTTATGCTGTACTTTTACACAATTTTCTACAGCTCTTTCAATTTCTGAAAATACTCCAGTGTGTGCACTTATGTACTTATTTTTTTAATTGTAAGTAAATTTACAATTTTTGTTTCATATGTACTTATAGATATGTGAATAAATCTAACGAGGAACGCCTAAATTTTAAGTATATAAACAATAGCATGAGCTGTGATTTAGGTACATACGCGATGATTGTAAAGGCAGAGATTTTTATCTAAGAAGACGATTGATCAAATCTTTTGAATTCTCTGACTTTTTTAATGAAATACGCATTTATTATAGTCAACTTTGTTTTTCTTGATTTTCAACGAAATTATTGACTTTGATAGACAACTTTTAAAAAAAAAATTTTTATTCTTATTGATTCACAGTAATTTTTACTAACTGCATTTCTGTTCTAAAAGTATTTAGATAGAGAACCAATTATTTTTTGGTAGCTCTTTTCATGTATTTTACGTACGTGAGTGTAATTTGTGTAACTAAAATTTATTTATTTGTATGCTTGTAAGAATGGTTTTTCGGGTCTTGCGTGCAATGTTTTTGTTTTGTTTTAATTGTATAAAAATTATAAAAGTAGAGGATTGTAACGAGTAAATTATTTCGCAAAGTGTTCAAAAAATCACACAACTCCGTATCTTACGTTTAAATAATTTTACTTCTACTCTATCTGCTTTTTGCTTATCTAGGATTTTTTTTCCATCGTAAAGGTAATTCAACGAATCGAACTGTTTTGTGCCTTTTTTTCCATTCTTTCTCTCTGATTAAAATGAAAAGTTGTGAGAAAAAGTGCAATCCAGAGTTACACGCAGAATTTAATTCATTATCAACAATTAGCAAGCAATTTTATAACTTAAGATCGATACACACTCAAAGTGAAATAATTTTCATTATTAAGAGCAATTTTACCTCTCTTAGTTATTATGTAGTCGCAACGATATTACTAGTAAATGTATTGTTATTTCACAGTAGGTAGGCCTTATTACGAGCTTAATATGGATCCGAGTCACATTTGGTAGAAATCGACGAGAGTGAGAGGCGCTGAGTTTCAAGCTTTCGAGCTTTAGAAATAGAAGAGAAAACAACGAATGAAAAGTTACTATCGTTAACGCTGTAGACACTACAGAACTTGTACTGCTTATCACTGCCATGTCTTTCCCTGTTCGATGAAAGTTGGAGACTTGTTGGATACTGTTTAAGAAAATTTTCACTTAAAACTTCACCAATTTTGTTTTTTTGTATTTTAGAAGCCTAAGCCCTTATAAACCATACCGAAGGTGACTCAGATACTTGATACAGAGCTTGCAATAAGTTTTAGTGAGTACCGAAGAGATAAATAATAAACAAACGAGATTACGTTATTGAACGTTTTTTAAATTACGTAAGACATAGGTAGATAATATTAATATCACGATAATTATAATACTCAAAATGACTTTAGTAATAAATTATTTTATTTTTATTTTAAACAACGCTCTCTTATAATTGAAAACAGAGTGATGAATCATCAGCGTATTATTATTATTACTATTACTTTTTTTGTAATAAAATGCATGAATCGCAACTAAGGATTCATCATTTCAATGAGTTACCATGGTAACAATAAACGATATGCTCACTTTTTACATACACTATACCTCTAACTTAAAAAAGAGACAACTATTATGTTTTTATCCTATACATGATGGTAGAAAGACAAAACGTGTACGAGCGAGATTTACATATATTTATATAATGAAAGTTATTTTTTTTATTTAATAAGTGCTATAAGAATTTTCAGGCCTTTGTCATGCAAGGCACATGACAATTTAAATAGAATATAACGAAAAAAATACAAAAAAAAATACAAAAAAACATTGATGTACAATCATATAAAACGAAAAGTTTCAAATAGACTGCGTGATGGTTTCGAAAAAAAAAAGCTTGGTCTTTGGATTCTCGATGTTCGATCCTCTGACCATTACTGTTTAAAATGTAAATGTTTTTTTTTGTAACTTATAAAAGTTAATGTTTCATTAAACCAAGAGTTTTATTGTATATAAAATTTTATATTTTGTTTGTATACCGAAATACAGAGAATTTAGCTCGAGAATACAACATCTCGTCTCTGTAGTACAAAAAAAAAACACGAGCTCAGATTTTTTATTGTACTTAAAAGAAAAATAAATGATGATAACGAATGTGAAATGTATTGATATTATATGGAAGGGACACGCAAAAAACGAGACAACGAAGTTTTTAAAAGACAATAATAGAAAAAGTAAAAAAAAAGAGACCAACTAAGGCGAAATATGATAATGAAAAAGAAAAATATGATGTTACAAATGAATAAATGCTAGAATTTAACTTTTGTTATAACGGAGTCGTAACGCATATACATATATGTATATGAATAAATTTATATGTACTTTTGTATTCATACACGTACGCATATTATATGTATATATATAAATAAATACGTTAGTGTATGCGTAAACGAAAGACACAAGATGAATTTTTTGATTGTTTTCATCAAATTTAAGACAATCAAGATAGACAAAAGTAAAAACTAAGAACTTCCCTGCGTCTACCCGATGCATTTACAGCACTGCGAATACATGATTATACACACTTAAACTGATGTATACAAATTCATTGCTTTAATATAAACGTAAAAAAAATATAGATGCTTCGATGGCGCAATCCCATGGATAATGCATTCGATACGCGCGTACGTGTCATTGACGGATTTTTCAATTTTCCTCCCATCATCATCTTTTCATTGCGCAATACAACGAACAGATTGTATCTGCGAGCCGATATACTATTATTATAATATTATGTACCATATGGTCGCGTCGGTGAGACGAAGTTTGTCTGATTTAAAAATTTTGGAGTCTGTATTATTCATACCTTTTGTTTTGAATCCCATCTCGATTGTTCTCGACATGCACCTTATGTTGTTTTAATATGTATGCAGCTGCAGCTATTTTACTTAAAAAAATACTCACTACATTTACTTGTACTGAATTTTAGTTGAATTCATCGAGCGTATCTTTGTATTTTTTGTATTGACAAACGAAAAATTATGGTAAACAGAGACGAAATGGAGAGCGACTTTTTTCCCAGGGAAAGAGCATATTGAGATTAATTTTATATAGACGTATACCCGAAAAAGTTACTACACCCGAATCTCAAAAAGTAGTGCTACGAAAAATGGCTCTAAATAAAAACAAAAAAAAACAAAAAAAACCATTTAAAATGATGTATTGACTCAATCATTGTGACCATCCCCAATCGCTAGTTGTTAAATTATTGCAAGATTTAAACGTGTTATAAAATATCCATAGTTATGAATAGCAATAAAAGTTGTAACATTAAAATATCTGCAGATATTACCCTTTATAATATAGTTTAAAAAATTATAATAACGCGCCAGCGCGATAAAAGACTCGGGACGCATATTATATACAATGTAATATGTTTTAATGCAACGATCGACGAGAAGATATATGTGTGTACTTATTTTTGTACCTACTTTTAATAAAAGTTTGTATGCTTTTTTGTATTTAAAACTGCCTGGATTTTTCTCTTCGTTAATTAACACATCCTACTCCTGTGTTTACACATTTTTTAAATGTTTTGTAAAAACCTGCACTGAAAAATTTACAAAAACCAATATAGCAACAAAATTAAAGTATATTGCGACAAAACGTATTTTTGTAAGTTATTTAAAAATTAAAAAATTTTAAATTTAGTTGGAAGCTCTTGGGAGTGGTGGCGCTAGTGTAAGGTTAGTGTGGCGCGTCACTAGTCGAGTCGCCAAGTTTGGTGAAGGTTAGGGAGCCAATGTTTACATTATCGGTTTGAACAATGAATCCAAAGCCGAGGACTGTTTAATGAAGCCAATGGATAACGGTTAACAATCGAGTGGAGTTTAATTATATTTCGAGCTATTTGGTCCATCCGTTGATTCAACTTGTAATAGAAAAAACAGCGAAAATATGAGTGTCTCAGGGACAGCGTCGCCGAGATTGAAGGCCGATTTGTACTTGGCTTCGTTGTTGTACGATGGTGTCGAGGATACTAATTTGAGGTAAGTTTTTGATGAGTTTTTCGTCTCATTATGGGAAAAAAAATCTCGATCAATCGAGTTTTATACGAAAACATGGATTTTCTTATCATCAGACAGGTGACAACTCTATTGAAGAACAAAGAGGCTGATCCAAATGTGCTGATGCCGATGCACGGAATCACTCCGTTTCACCTGGTCATTGGAAATGATTCTGAATCTTTTGCCGAAGAAGTGACCAAACTGTTTCTGAGATACGGGGGAAATCCCAACATCAAGTACGTTTTAGTTTTTTTTTATTAAATTCACGTTTTATTAAGAATAAGAGTGCAATTGATTCGAGTTAAGGTCCGTTGATGGCATGACGCCGGTTCACATAGCAGCTGCCTGGGGGAGAACGCGCATTTTGGAACTGCTACTGGCTAACGGAGGCGATCCTTTTTGCCTTGATTGCGATTACTACACTCCGTTTACGTATGCTTTTCAAGGGGAACATCATGATGCCATTAATGTACTGAGCAAATATTGCGCTAGCAGCGAGGAAAGAGATGAGGATATCCAATATAGACTTGAATTAGGTGAGATTTGACGATGGAAAATTTTTTTGTATCAAAAAGTGTATAAATCAATTACTTATTACTTTTTTTAGACAAAGTCCTATTGAATAACGGTGAAGTACTGGCAGAGTATTTAGTATCAGACGGTTCTATAAGTGATTCGTACAAAAGTGGTTCTTCTACAGGTAGTTATAACAGATATGACAGTAAAAGCAGATGTGGCTATGTTTCAGAAATTAATTCATTAAGCTCGAATTCGATGAATAGTTATTTTGTAACCCTTCGAAAGAATCAAAGAAAAAGAGCAGTTGCACAAAAGGTTGGTAACATACAAAAAATACAAGAAAAAGAAAACTATGATTTTTCTCCAAATACAATGCAGGAAGAGTTGAAACTACTCAGTCGTATTATTTCACAACTATCGAATTCATTGACAAGTGAAGTAGATGCGAGCAATTATACATACCAAAGCCACGAGAGCGAATGCATAGTGAGCAACGAAATCAATTCCCCAAAGCGAATGCAGATGATTATGACCTTCAACAGGCCTGTAAAGAATAATACCAATTATAACAAGCACAGGCAAAACCAACGAAATATTAATGAAAATCACACAAGTATAAAAACGCTGCAGCCAATCAAGCAACACAACAATGTGCCAAAATTAAAAGAAAATTGGAAGTCCGCGACTGGCCCCAGAAAATTGTCGACTTTTCTTTCTACGAAAAACTGTTCTACGTCATCATCAGCCAAAAATAACACATCTAGTCAATCCAAGCCACATACTCCAAGTAGAGACTCACTGCATTCTCACTGGTTTGACGAGACGATAATTAGCAAATCTCCAAATTTACATGTTACCGTCAATTCAAACAAAAGAAACAAAAATATACAACCAAAGATTCCAGTCTTGGAAAAAAATGCGTCGCCACTGTCTACCAAAGTACAGAAAAAGCCAATCACAATCACTCATAAAAAAGTCATGGACAATAGCACAAACAAACCAAATAGCAAGTCTTACACACCCGGTAGCCGTATACCTCGTCCAAAAACAGTAGTAAAAAAAAGCAAAGTCACGACAAAAAAACCTGCAAAGCCTAAAGTTAATTCGTTGAAAAAAGTATCAGAGGAAAAGAAGACCAGGTATTATTCTCCTCAAAATGTTTTATATAGTATGTCCGAATCTTCAGCTCTGTCATGGTCTAATGACTACCTATCTAAAAATCCGGAAGAAAGAAGAAAAAGTTTAAAAGAAGTGGCTGTTAATTTGAGCAATCGGATGGACGATTGCGAAGAAGATGAAGTTTCTACAGACAAAAGTTGCACAAATATTTATAAAAACACCAATACTAATTTTAACATGGTTCTGGAAAGATTAGATTTGGTATCTGGAGTGCAATTGCTCGACTCTGCTGTAAAATCATCAATATCAGACTCACAGTCAGAGTACACCACTAACGAGGAAAGCACTGGAATAAGAGAACCTACCATAGATTTAAATCAAGCAGTAATAGATTCTTTACAAAGCACACAGTCGACATCGAAATTCTCAGATTTAGATGTTGGGAGTTTAAGACGTGGCGAACATATGGATCCACTCGACAGTATGTTGGGTCAGCAAGGCTCGTCGTCGTCGATTTCATCTGATAGCTACATTTCAGTGCCAGGCGCAGATAACGCGTTGTCTGATAACAGTCAGAACATTGTCAGTATTAATAAAAATAATAATTGTGATTCGGAGCCAGTCATATCGGCTGATGGCTCCACGAATTCGAGTAGACAATTTGACTCGCAATCATTTTTGAGTGTTCAAGAGGAGTATAAGTACAAGGATCCTGACGAGGGTGTTGTTCTCCTAGAGAGACGACTCTATGTTTCACCGTCTTAGTAAGTATCTCATTTCTTTTCTGATAAAAATTATGTACTCTCAAAAATTTTATAAAATTGATCTTATTCTCGCTTTCAGTACTTCCTCAAGTATGAGTTCCTTCTACTCCATCAGCACTGCCAAGTCTGAGTCACTGCCAACCGAGTTGTATCTCCTTGACAATGGAACATTACGAGAAAGATTAAAGAGCCTTGGCGAGAATCCAGGACCCGTCACCAGTGCAACGTATCACTTGTACCTTAAACGTCTTCACAAACTTGAATCTGGAGAAAGGCAACCCACAAAACCTGTCCAAAAGCATAATCTTCTAATAACCAATAATCAACATAATCAGTTAGTTAGTTTGGAAAGAGAAAAAGATCATTTGCGACCTATGCTGGTATCAATAGACTGGGTCCAACGAGTAAATGAGTACGAGGAACTAGAGCGCAAAGTCTTTCTGGAGTTCTCTAATCCACATCCGTCGCGCAAGTGGCGCGAAGGTACTTCTAAAAGCTCGTTCAATTACCTGCTTCTCGACCCACGTATTACCAAAGATCTGCCCAGAAGAGCAGCGAGTATGAGTCTTTCTGAAAAATGGGAGACTTTTCTATCGGCTATTTTTTACGTGGGCAAAGGAAAACAATCCAGACCATACGCCCATCTCTACGAAGCCTTCAAGTTGTGGGTGTGCAGGGGTCGGTCCAAGACGAATAATAGCAAGTTGCAAAGGATCCTGGATATTTGGGACGAAGGCAAAGGGGTCGTCATGTTGCGCGTCTTTCAAAACACAATACCTGTGGAAGCTTACACGCGAGAAGCAGCTATGATCGAGGTCCTGAGTACCAACAAATTGGGAAATTGCAAGAGCGGCGATTACTACGGGGTCGTAGCAACTTGGAGAGCGAAGGAAAAGTGCGAGCTAGGCCGATATATGTTGTTCAAAGCAATGCAGATATTATTATTAGAGGGAGAGCGGCAAATATTTCCTGATAATGTGTAGTTTGATTTTTATTGTGTTCATGATAAAATCATAGAATGCATGTTGATGCAGTGTGATCGAGATTATTTTAGGTAGAGTTATATTAAAGATATTACATGTGAAATTTATTTCAAATATAAAGTATAGTCCAAATTTTTTTTAGATCTAAATGAAGAGTCATTCATACATTGTTCAGATCGCATTGATCAGCTTTGAAAAGATTAAGTGTTTCAACAACATACATGGTGTAATGAATAATTAAGGTAATTTAATTTTTAATCTTGACACTGTAGAGTACAAATTTTTACAGAAATTAATCTCAAAGTCACGAGTTAGCGTAAGATTCATAGTAAATCCTGTATTTTATCGAGTGTAAAATTTAAAAACGATTAAATTACAGTAATTATCCAATAATGTTGCAATTGAAATTTTAAAATTCACTTGAACTACTTAATCAAGTCGTCCTGTCAAAATGAGACAAACGATTATAACATTTTTTTAGTTTTATGCTTTAAAAAAAAAATTTTCTTAAAAGTTTATTGTCTATTTTCTTTTATACATTGCATTTAACAACAATGTGTTGTTTATAGCTCATTGTGTTTGATAAAAAATAAATAAATCAATATAATGGGATACAATGATCGCGAATAACAGAATTATGAACCAAATTTTAGTGATTTGCGGAAATTTGAAAATTCATTAATTCATAACATAAAAACGGATTCGAGATGTGGAACTTGCACGATTTTTCTGTGATTAGAATTCTCGCCAACAATTCGATAGATGTAATGAATGAACGCAATAATATCAATAAAAGAAAAAAAAATTGAGCAAGCGCATTGCCGTTGTGATTGCAAGCCCAAAGTAACTTACCGCGCGCCGAGACTCAACGACCAATCACAATGTATTCTTCTGGAAAAGCACCAACGTAACTCTGCGAGACTCTATTTTCAAATTTGTATCACTTGTTTCATTTGATGAATCATATAAGGCCCCTTCACTACAGCTAATTGCTCTTTTGTTTTTGATTAAAATATACTGATACATCAAATGTATAGATCAAGACTTCTGGTATCCACTTAAACGACGTCATTGTTCCGATTGTTTGCAAGAGTCTGTTGTACACAAAGAAGAGGGACTACATTCACTACTCGTACACTTTGGATTTGAAAAAACGAGGAAAACGTCCATTTGTTGTACTAGAGATAAAAAATGTCAGAACCTTCGCATTAATCGTCGTTTAATCGTATTTTTGTCTGTAAGTGTTTTGTCTACCATTCCATTTAACTGTGCGAATGAATGATGTGTGATTGTTATTGTGTGTTATTTGAAAAAAAAGCTAGTGAAAGATAGACAGAAGAATAACGAAAAAAATGGCCAACACTGGTGCTTCACGAATTCCGATCTTTTTTTTGTTTGGCAGAGGTTATCGCAGCGGATTTTCAAAAAAAACAACGCTTTCGAAACATTGATTCCAGATCTGATTTACCTACCAGAGTTATCGGGACCGTAGGCGGCCGAGGGTGAGTTCCTTAAGATTATACTTGAATAATGTGTGTATAAACAATCATAAGAAATCTTGATACGAGACGCGTCACTGACTTTGTCAGTACAGCAGTATTTTTTTACCAGGGGGTTTTTTAAATATCAATTTTCATTTTAATGTATCAGCATTTCAATACATGCAATTTTATAGATCGTGCGATTTATAGGGTATACTTTTTAAAGTATCTATTTAATATGAGCATTATGATATTTTTTCAGTAGTTTTTAGCAACTGCTTGGTTTTTTGGTTCGGTAATGTTTGGTTTTGGTACGTAATTAGGTACAATTTTCTTGATTAACAAAAACGTATCTGTATGTATTTTAAAACTGAACTGAATACCAAAATGTCGCGCACAGTTATAAGTTTGATGTACTTAATTATTTGAAAAAATCTACTTTTAATTCAGTGTTTCATATATTTATTTATTTTGTCTTTTTTATTCGTTAGGTGTGCGCCAATACGCAAGCAGCTTATTTATTTAAACACCAATTCGATACTCGAGTCTGACAGACAGTTTGAAAGGAATCGAAACAATATAGTTAAAAGAAGTCAGCATTACTTATGACAAGAATTGAGAGTTCTCATATGATTTTTTTAACCGTATTACTCATCTTACGAAAAGGCCGAGGATACAATTTTCACGAGAATTTGGCAGAAAAAATAAAAAGAAAAAAAATGATATGATTTTTTATGTAAAAGAATAATTTTAAAAAAAATTATATTTGGCGTTTTTTAATAACCCTTTATTTAAAAATTAATTTATGTGTTAGTCATAACAACTATCATTTGTGTTGTACACTATTGTACCCATCTCTTTCCATTAATATTATCTTTGACTTTTAAAATAACTTATCAAGTTTTTCTGTATCACACACTATTGAATTGCTTACTTTCTTTCTTATTATTATATCAATTTTAGATTGAGAAATCATTCGTCTGAAGCTTACATGATAATCATGGAAGAGAAACGTAGATTTTTGTTTGGAATACTTTTAAAAAAACTGCAGATAACATTGCAATATTTTCACAAATTGTAAGTTGCAAGTACTTCTTGAATGAATCACTAAATAATTATGTTTTAACTTACCTATAAATATTTTTTTAATAGTTTTTTGCGTGTCAGCTAAACAACCATTGATAAAAAAAAATTACCAAGTTCCATTGAGAAGACCATTCAAACAAACATAATTATGTGCAAAAATTTTAATGGATTCGAAAAAATTTTATTTGCACGAAGACCTCAACTAACATATATTGTATTGAATAATATAAATAAATAAATTTTTTATCCTATCCTTTTTTTCATCAATATAATAATATTGGTAATTTAATTGGCAATCAACAATATTACAATAATGTATTTTTGTATTATTCATGTATTTTTTATACAAATGAAAGTAATGATGTACGTATTTAATAAAGCAGTATAAAAAGCCCATGCTCTACAAAATAAAAAGTGCAATAACTTGATGGTTACTCAATAACTACTAATGTAAATTTTTTTTTAGACATTTTTGTTACAGGTATCGTAATGATCGTTGAAAAATGATGTGCTGAGATACTGTGGCAACAAATTTCTTCAAATCACGTGATATTAACTTTTTTTATAACATTTTAACCAGTAGTTTTGCATGTTCTAACACTCCACTTAGTTTAAATTTTCACGAAGCGAATTATATTACTGTTAAATTCCGACTTGCAATAGTTTTTAATTTTCATTTTGAATAAGAAGTAAAAATTATGTACTGAGCAATATTTTTTGTTTTGCAATGTTATAGGAGGAGACATGCTGGTCATCCAAAACGTAATCGGTGGTTTTGCTGCTGGCTACGAGTGGGACGAGTCACTATTTGAATTTTTGAACAGTACAGGTATTTGTTTAACAATCACAATCATTTTGTTCTTAAAAAAAAAAAAAAAAAAAATACTTTCCATACTTGTACAATTTGTAGACTTCAAGGAAACATCCTACCCAGATCTGGACTTCAACCTTGAAGAAAAGAAATTTAAAATAGAATTAAAAAAACAATGTCGTAAGTTCTGATTTTCTTAATACTTTTTTTTTTAATAATAATGTTTGATCAAATTTATTTTTTATTGTAGGCCTCAAGAGATTAATGCAACACTACTGTGTGGACTGTCAACAATTATCAGACATCACATCAGCAAAATACCACAGAACTGGCAAGAAATGTGAAAATAACGGTTGTAATGGACTATTACTCTACAAATGTATCGAGTGCGGAAGAATGTTTAAAGAGATCTTTAGGGCGTATAAGCATCTCCGAGATACCTGTAGTAAGCCCAATGCAGTGCATAATAAATCTTTACCGAGACTAACGCGTGACGTCAGATACAATCCTTACAACAAGGATGGATTCAAGGAGGCATTTACCTTCCCTTGTTCAAAGTGCGAGAGGAAATTTACGACTTTCAAAGGTCAGGCTTGTCATGAAAAACGTTATTGTAAATACGCGACCTCGAATGTTAATTGGACGGAAACTGCGTCGGATAATCTCATGGATTCGACTTCGGCTCCAGCAGGTATTAACTTTACTTGTCCAAAGTGCGACGAATGTTTCCTGACCACTAGAGGATTGAAAGTTCACATCTTTCGTATGCATAGTGGCACGATAAAGAAATCGAGTGATTCTTGTCCCAAACTAATCACTAAAAATGTTATATCTGAATTTTCAGCTCCAAAAAGTGACTTTGCTTGTTCAAAGTGTGCTCGAAACTTCCTAACTCTGAAAGGGTTGAAAATTCACATGAGTCATCGATGCGGCAAGAGCGACAATTCTAGTGATTCGTGTCCAAATGATCCTACTGAAAATGTTGACAACTATGTTGAAGTTGATGATGATGATCAAACTTTGGCTCCAAAAAGTAACTTGACTTGTCAGACTTGTGACCAAAGTTTCCAAACTCTTAAGGGGTTGAAAATTCACATGAGTCATCGATGCGGCAGAAGTGAAGAGTCGAGGGTTGGTTCTCCAAGTACTCATACTATCAAGATTGAGCCAACTTCAGCCACGAATAGTGATTTTCCTTGCCAGAAATGTGATCAGAGTTTCCTGACTTCCAAGGGGCTAAAAATTCACATGAGTCATAGATGTGGCAAGAGCGAAAAATCTGGAAGTTTTTCTTCAACAGCTCCCATTGACAATATTGACAATCAAACTTCTGCTCCAAAAAGTAATTTGACTTGCCAAACTTGTGACCAAAGCTTCCAAACTCCTAAGGGGTTGAAAATTCACATGAGTCATCGATGCGGCAGAAGTGAAGAGTCGAGAGTTGGTTCTCCAAGTACTCATACCATCAAGATTGAGCCAACTTCAGCCACGAATAGTGATTTTCCTTGCCAGAAGTGTGATCAGAGTTTCCTGACTTCCAAGGGGTTAAAAATTCACATGAGTTATGGATGCGGAAAAAGCGAACAATCTAGTGATTTTTCTTTGAAAGCTGCTATTGAAAATGTCGACCATCATACTCCAGAGCCCAAAAGTAATTTGATTTGCCAAACTTGTGACCAAAGTTTCCTAACTCCTAAAGGGTTGAAAATCCACATGAGTCATCGATGCAGTAGAAGCGAATACTTGAGGATTATTTCTCCAAGTATTCAACTGGAAGATTGCATCAAGACTGAGCCAACTTTAGCAACAAAAAGTGAATTTCGCTGCCAGAAGTGCGATCAAAATTTTCTGACTTCTAAGGGACTGAAAATTCACATGAGCCATGGATGTGGCAAGAGTGTAAAATCTGATGGTTTTTCTCCAAAAGCTATAACTGAAATCGTTAAGAATCAAACATCAGCACGAAAAAGTAACTTTCCTTGTCCTAAGTGTAACCAAAACTTTCTGACTTCCAAGGGGCTAAAAATTCACATGAGTCATCGATGCGGCAGAAACGAAGAGTCGAGGGTAGTTTCTACAAATATCCAACCAATAGATACCATCAAGATTGAGTCAACTTTATCAACAAATAGGGACTTTATTTGCCATTTGTGTGACCAAAATTTCCTGACCTCCGAGGAACTAGAAATCCATATGAGTCTAGAATGTGAAAAGAGCAAAGATGCAGATGCAAGTGTTGTGGCTCTGAACACTCAATCAGATACTACTGTTAAAACTGAGCCAACTTCATCAACGAGCAACTTTTCGTGTTCCAAGTGTGACCGAACTTTCGAGAGCATATATGGTTTGAGATCTCACATGAGTATGAGTAGTCTGTGTGGCAAGAATTTTAAGAAAAAAAGGGCTTCCCAATTTAGTTTTCGCAAAATTTCTCGAAAGCACGTTAGTAGTTCCTTATTTTGTCCAAAATGTAGCAAAAAATGTGTAGGCATCATTGGTTTGAGATTACACCTGAATCGTTACTGTATCAAGAATGACGATGTCTCCCATACTACTGGTCCACCAGCTTCCGTTTCAACAAATGAGTCGACACATCAGGATCCAACTCCAAACAGTAGTTTTGCATGTATAGACTGTCGGCTCACCTTTTCGAATATCAATGCTTTGAGATGTCATGTTAATTTTCACTGCAAGAAAATGAAATCTCTGAACACCACCACATGTGAAAAGTGCTTCCAAAAATTTGGATCAGTCAAAAGATTGAGACTTCATCGTCATTTTTGTCCTGTATTAGTTAACAATTTCAATGCCACCAGGAGAGATGGACATGTCCCGGTCGATAGCCCTGAAATTGATCAATCAACTGTAGCAGTGCAAATTAACAACCCAAGTAGAAACGACGATCCGGCTATGCAAGTTGATGCAGTTAACAACTCCAATACTGATAAGAAGCCAATTCTGCAAATTAATGATTTTATTGAGAATCAACCTTTATGGAAAAGGTAACTACGAAAAGCAGTAAAAGAAATTTGATGCTTTAACGTAGTTAATTAAAATTTTCTGTGTAATTTTTTTGTGTAAATTTTTTTCTCAAGGGACAAGATGAATGCACCATACTTGTGCACAGAATGTCAGCAGAGCTTCACGAGCCGCAAAACCTTAAAGGTTCACGAAAGTACTTGCACGGTGGGAATTGATATTCACAAGTGCAAAAATTGTGCTTTCAAGAGCAAGAGTAGAATAGGCTTGAAAATACATCTTCAAAAAATCCACAAGGGATCCCATCCATTTGATTGTTTGAATTGTCCATCATGTAATTATAAAACGAGTTATAAGTATAATTTGATACAACACAAAAAACAGTGCCATCCTGAAAATGAGTTTGTCAAAGCTTTGGGTGACCATGGCTATTCTAAGTAATTAATGATTCTTTCCTTTTTTTTTTTTTAAGTACACATAATGACACTTGCCACGGGTTTAATTGGGAACTTTAAAAAAAAACCCACTGGAACATATCACTCCTTTTTTTTTTCAAGTATATTTTTACTGGTAATAATATGGTTTTTATTAAATTATTACAAGCATAGTTAATCAACCGTTATGAAAAAAAAAAAAAAAACTGTTAATCATTTATTCTATTATAAATTTCAAAAGTTTGCCATCATTTTAAATGAGGAACAAAGCGACTATTATAGATTTTAAAAATGTCTTGCGCATGAACAAGTTTAGTATTGTAAGTGCATGTGAATATTACATATTCTACTTTTCTAAATGTTAATACCTACATAATTTTTATGTAAATAAAAACCTTTAGATTGTAAATCGATCGAAATTTTCGATCTTTCTAATTGGATCAATCAGTTTGTATTAATAAAAAAAATAAATGATAGATTGAGTGCTTATATCATTGCTACTTGAAAAAAAAATTCAAATTTTTAACTTGAAAGAACAAAAAAAAAATACTTTTCAAACTTAAAAGACCATGAAAATTCTTATAAGCTACACTATTCTTGAATATTTTATTTTTATTTTCATCCTTGTAAGTCTTTTGAGTGACCACAAAAATTATCAAACTTATCAAGTAAACATTTATCACAACTACATTTTTATTCCCAAATTCAAATAACACCGCCTAGAAGGTATACATACCTATATATGTGTTGTGTGCACGGCTTTTTTACGAATACTAGCACTGGCCAAAACATATAACGTGTTATTTCAATGAAATAAACTTGAATTGTGTTAACCTTCGTAATTCACAGCATAATACGTAGCGGCGTAGCGCAGTCGGTAACACACAAAACTTATGTGACTCAACCCTAAACTCAAACGAGCGTCGATTTTTATCGACTCCGACCCTCGACAAGTCGACAGTTTCAACTCACCAACTCACGTCACGGAACGTACTGCGAATGTACAATTTGAGTGAACAGGACAGGGTGTCAATTTTTTGGGTTGTTGAAAGTGAAATAAGTACTGGCAAAAATACTGGTCTGATGTACTGTGCGCTTTATCAAGTACTTATAAGTACCTAGTTATAGTTTATAACTCGTTCGCGTGATCGTGTATCCTGCAGACCCTACAGTAGCCATCAGGCTACAGTAGTCTGCACTCGTGAACAGGGTGCTAGTATAAGAACAAGGAATTTGTAATTTGTTTATAAGTATCAAATTGGAATTCGAGATCAAATTTGATTGAGGTAGGTGACGTATTTTTACGAGCTCCCCCATTTAGTGTTAAATAATTTTTTTTTTTTTTCGTTAACATTCGGCGATTACCTGTTTGTTGTATTATTATTAGACACTCTCGGATTCTCGGTTGGCTCGCGTGCTCCGATGGGCTTGGCTGTTGCATTGCTTATCAATCGTTTTATCTATACTCATTAGGCAGGTAATAGGGTGTTGTTGGTGCTGCTTCGAACGTTTGAAGGATCAAATTATTACATCCGTCATCGTTCTGTGTATTATGTATTTTCGTAGCCACCCTTATCCGAGTATCCTTTATAACTCTATAGAATATATATACTTATAAGTTCCTACATACACCATATAGATAATCACCTACCTTCCTACCTACAACAACATCGGTGTTCTCGGTGTGATTTAATTAATGGAGGCATTGGAGGCTCGCTCTGTTATACCTACGTTTGTATTTGATTGTCTTTTATGGGACTTTGATTGGGTAGTTATGTAATTTGCAATCAAAGGTATTATTAGATTCCGGCAGCTAATTTATTTATAAATTAAGAATATGGTGTTGCATAATGAAGTGAATATTAGCTTCTTTGTTGTGCTTGTGTATATGTTGACCCATAATTCGATACTCAATACTTTGTCGCAAGTTCAAGAGGTATTTTTATGTCAAGAAAGATTTGATCACGAAGCAGTTTAACAATTTGAATTTTTTTTTTAAACACTTAGACTTGAGAAATGGAATTTTTTATTAAGAGAAATATACATGGTGAACAGTGCAATGTAAATAAAAAAGCATACTTATTTCAGGTCTGAAATACGTGATTTCCCCACATTCCTGTTCGAAGACAAGATTACAAAAATAAAATGGGTAAGAAACTATAATCAAGTATTATATAATAATCTATATGTAAATAAACTTTAGGTTTAAGTTTTTATTATTTCTTGGAGTGTCTTTACACTCAGACTGCAAAAAAAAACTATGTAAGTAATTTTAATGATGAACTGATAATTCCAGAAAGAATTGCACTTAAAATTGAAACTGCACCAGATGGCACAAATCAGATGTTTGCTCAACCAATTATGAGTAAGCATGCTTTAACAAATACTTGTTCTTGTTTTTAATTTTTTAATGTTTACTTTTTTTAGAAACAGTAGTAACCAATGTAAAGTTTTGTCTTTTACTTTGATTTAAAATATTAGAAATTCGTATAATTAAATATTATGCTCTACTTTTATAAACGATTGATTTGTTTTTTTGTTTAACTTTTTTAAAACTTTTTTTGATTTCTAATATTTTAAAGTTAAAGTTTTTGACAAGACTTTGTGTTACATTTTTAACATGGGTCTTGAATATAAATGTTTTGCAGCTTACTCAACTAATATTCCATATAATTCTTTATTCAAAGAGGAACTCATAATTATTGCGGATGATGGTACTAATTTTTTTGGTAAGCTTATTTTAAAGTTTTTTATCATACAACATATCTCATTTTTTAAGTCAAGTGATAAAAAATGTATTATTATAGAAAAACAGCTGCCAACTAACTCTCAAATCATTCAGCCAACAAATGCTACTTATGAAAAACTAGTGCCAGGTATTTAGTATTTACCAGATTTTTTAAGTATAAATTTCAAATTGATGTAAACATTGAATCTTTGTCTTCTAGTTGTTGCCGAGCAAGTGACAGCAGATGCAACCGTTGCAAATATTCTTAATCTAGGCTCAGAGTTAACTGTAGCTCAAGGAAGAACTAGTGAGTATTGAATACTTGTACGTTTTCAATACAAATTGTACCGTGGAAAAAATGGAAATCAAAATGACACTACTTTTCAGAAATAAAATGCGAGTTGTACTGCGTTCAGTGCGATCGAATACTCGACGAGGAAACAATTGTCCAGAAGGAGAATCTCGAGTGCAAAGAGTGTAACACTCGGGTACAGTTTAAATGCAAGAGCTGTCCAAAACGGTACGACCAGCTACGGGCACTGCACCGTCACATACGATACGAGTGTGGCAGTATCAAGCGCTACCACTGTACCCATTGTCAATTCAAATGCATCCGCGAAATCCATCTTGATTTGCACATCAAGAAGAAGCACGATGCCGAGTACTGTTTCAAGTGCTCCAAGTGCGGAAAGGTATACGACAAGCGGTGGTGCCTCAACGAGCACGAGCGGTCCTGCGAAATGCCGCTCAAGTGCGAATTCTGCTCGTTCAGAACGACCCAAAAGCAGAGCCTCAACTATCACATAGGAGCAATTCACAAACTTGCCCACAACGTCTTTTAGTAAGACTGATGCCTGCCAGAGTAAGATTCATTCTTTAATATTCTGATTCTTTTCTTATGGTATTTGTAATAAGAGTTATAGCTGATTTATTCCGAGATTTTTTAAGTACGGATAACAAAAGAATGAAAAAAAGATTTGTTTGTTTCCATAAAGATATGAGTGTTGGTATATATGTAACGTTAATACCTGCTTCGAGCATATTTTATATTTTTCTAAAATATAACCGATACTTATACGTAAAAACTGAGATGATTTTGTAAAACGTGAGAAGAAACAGTTCTTTTTATACTTTTTTCAAGAATATACACCATAAACATTTTATATGTACTTTACAAGTAGGTGACGACTACAATCCATTATGATTCATTAAAATTTTACAAAGATCTGATTAATTGAGCTTTGATCAAAAGAAGCTATCGTGTTGTGAATCTAAGGGTACATTTATATACCAATGAACTAATTAACAACTAAAAAGAAATAGATGTTATAGATGTGATAAAACAACCCCATTTAAATTATTGTGACCGAGAATGTTATTCTTGTAGAAACATTCTAAATGTACGAAATTTCATTCCGTCGATTTATCGTTCATCCAATGAATGTAACAAATGATTCAGAAACCATTATTCAGTGATTGAAATAAAGTATCGATTGGTTCAACAATTAATAGAAACCTAAAGAAAATTTTTTTTCTTCAAACGTTCTTAATCTAACTACACTCATGAAAATGTTTACTATATCCTAAGTGTTCTACAGTAGAGTATATAATAATATAGCAAAAAGTATACAGCTCGCATTTTTTGAACTTGCTACAGCTTGTGTCATCAATAAACATAACTAATAATTAAAGTATAAGTGCGTTCATAAAGATTAACTTGATAAGAAAAATTTTAAATAACATCCCTCCATCATTTCCTTTTTTGAGAGTAAAAACAAACCATTAACTCTTTTAGCTCTAAGTTTAAACATAGGTAATGTGTATTGTTAATCTTAAGTAAAGTTACAATTGTTAAAACTAATTAAAAATTTTGATACAGTAATCAATAACTTCGTCTTCTGTTATTCGTATTCCTCTTTTGACAGTAAAAAAAGAAAATAGTTGCTTACAAATAATCATTTTAAAAAGTTTTTTTCATTAGTGAGAATTTATATTATTTTATTAGTAATCTTTAAAAAAATAAATAACACGTACAGTCGACTCTGCTAAGTTCGTAATAATAAAAATGTTATGTACAAAATCTTCATTTTTTATTTAAAAACCAACGGCTGGTACAACGTAATTTTGGACTGAGCTTTGCCATACTTCAACCAAGCGATTAGTGGGTATCTTTCTTGAAACCAGTACGTAGTATGAAAATAAACATTCCAAAAGCTTCTGACGACTGGTCCAATAAGAGGTGTTTCTTAAAATGAATTCATACACGTATGTACATCTTACAGAAATTTTTTTATTGTTGAGTAACATTTTAATGATACTTACTTATGACGGAAAACATGAATTTTCTATATAGGTAGTTGTATTTACTGTAAAGGCTCATTTTTCTAGTATCTGCAAAATAGATTTCTTAATTTTTTTAAAGCTTCAATTATTAAAAAAATAAAATAAAATAAACCAACAAACTTTTGCAATTGTTAATGTCACAGAAAAACGCCAAAAACGCTTCCATGTCCAGTGCCATGTCGACGCAAAATAGTCCATCAATTGCAGTGCTGATTAATAAAAAGAAATCATCAGTGGGTGCTTGCAATTGTTTCACGTACACTTCGTCTTTTATCCTTTCGCACAACTGCGTCGTCTCACTTTCGCTCTCCCGGCAAAGATTCAGCCTGTTGAACATAAATAAAGTAAAACCTCCAACATTTACCACTGAAATATGTATCTCGGTGTCGAGTGCGAAATCTCACTTGTCAGGAATCCCCAATAATTTTCCGACAACTCGCCAAAAGTGATTTATACCCTCTCGTTCTTCGGGTTCGTTTGTAAGCGCCAAAACATTTGCGCTCAGGAGAACGTATCCTATGAAACCGTACTGCGTCAAAACCATATTTTGCTGTGTTATTCCTTCGTCGGTGCGTTTCATCGCGCATTTGCTGTTCGTCGAGTGCTTCCAGCGAATCGTATTCAACGATTTGTAGAACCTGAAAATCCCATTTTTCGAGTACTTACATTTTGAGTAAATGTCGATCGAATGAAAGAGTTTGGAAAAAACTGACTTTGAATCGGGATCGCGATAATCGTGGATGTGCAGGTTGTATACGTGCAGCACAGTTTGCAAGTACCTCTTGAACGCCGCGCACGGTGTCGAGCTTCGTTTCGTTGCTATTAGGAGCTGCAAATTTTTTTTCAATCGTCAATATATTTTGTTTTTCACACAGAAGTACACCTTACATTTTCACCGGAGAGCAAACCATGCGTAAAATCGTATACCTATAGTAACATCTCGTTAACATTTTTTAACTGCGCGAAGCTTTGCAAAACAAGATTTATTTTGTTTCTAAAACTTTGCAAATCAACATTTTACATTAGATTTTTTCAGAGGACAAGTTAAGGAGTTCGTTATAGTACAACACTCTAGATCGATCGTAAAAATGATCAAATAAAAAAAAAAAACGCTTAAAAACTATTTTTTGTTTATTAAAAAAGTTAATATTTTACGACAAAGTATTGGTATATGTTATGTAAATAGTGAGTGTTTCGAAAAAAAAAAGAAAAAAAGAAAGCCAACAAAGAAACCATACCAACCCGAACTCACCGATTTCAAAGATCTTTTGGTATTTTTCAGTACACATAAAGTACGAGGTACTTATTTATTTATTTTTATACACTACAAAATAACTAATAACCCAATAAATCTTTGAAATCGGTAAGTTCGGGTTGGGATTGTTTCCTTGGTAAATCCGTTAGGCAGATTATTTTAAAATAAAATGGATATCTTACTTCTTTGTTCTCACAAATAAAAACACAACGATGCTACATTACGTCAAAATTCGGTATTGGGGGCGTATGACAAATTTTAACGTCACAAACGTTAGAAGTTTCATAACTTTCATGACTCATGTGTTATTTTAACGCGCTATCGTTTTCCAATGATTAATACTATATAAATATCTAGTATGAACTGAAGAGACAAAAGTTAATTCTTTATTCATTCACTATTCCAGCTAATCTTTTTCGTTACGATAGTTTAAAGTAACAAATAAAAAAAAGACTCGAAATTTTTGGAAAAATATGACTTAGTCATAAACGTACACCGTTGTTTATGTCGCAAGTAAATTTTTGATGAATGTATCAGTCGTGCCTTATAATATATGCAAAAGAGAATTTTCGTAAATTGACATGCGCATGAAAAACTGGTTTTTTTTCACTCACCTTGGAAATGCTAGGGACTAGGAACACCGCGAAAAGACCCGCTAAGTAAGCTGAAGTTATTCCCAGTATATTTCTCGTATAATAATTTCGACCTCTAAAGTATAAAACGTTACGTAACTGATATGTAGCCATGGATTGTCACGCGTGCGAGATGTTATAATAACGTGGAACAAAGTTGATATTATACAAACATTTTAAAGAGTCTTTCGTCGAACCAGCTTGGCAGGTCATCGGGTGTGATGTTTCGATGATTGCTGTCAATTACAGAATTGTCACTCATGATTAACTTGAAGTGGTCCTCCACCGTATCCGGTTGCTCTAGAAGTACAATGTCATTGTATGGTTTGTCCTTGATTAAATATACCACCAAAACATTACTTTTCTATATCCGTTACCTTCGTCCGTCCAGCTACTTTTGGCGATGGTGCCATTTTTCTTCCTCATCTGGAAACAAAATATGATACAGTTGAAACAAAAATCTCGACTACGAGAGAAACCGTAGGAAATGATTACTTGGCTCATCGTACCGCGCTGTTATATACCTCTCTCACGCTGCGATTTCTAGCAAACATCCATCACCTACCAGATACAAAACGAGTTTTAAATCATCGGATCCAAATAATTACTACACCACGCTGGAGAGGGGGAAAACGCTTGGCCGCTTTTGTGATTTCACCTGGGACCATTGTAGCTTTGTTCAATTTTTGTTTTTAAATTTGGGGAGGGGGTTAATTAGTGTAAGCGTGAGCGCTTCGATTGTAGAAAGGAAAACAAAGTAATTTGTTTATCAACAATGTCGAAGGTGTACTTTGATACTACACAAACTACAGCCAATCGTATACCGAATATTGCGCAAATGCTTTGCGGGTGATTATAAAATTAATCTTTTACATCTTAGGGGTTCCCGTACAATCTAATTATGTGTAGGTAACGAGCACAATCATTTGAAAATTCGCGTTAAACTTGGAGCTTGAGTACCACACTCGTAGAAAAACACTCTATTTGAAGCGATGAGTTCAAACAGCAGTTGTCAATCTTGGTGCTGGTCGTACATTTCGAACTGACGATTTACTTAATCGGTATATCCATTACTCGTATTTCACGACATTTATAAAAGTACAAAAGTATATTTAACTGAAAACAGATTATTCGATGACGATGCAAACCTTTGAATATGTATATGCTGCCGACGAGCGTCGAGAACTAGGTACCAACTTCAAGTGCTACTTATAGGATAGAAATAAAAGTCATCCGTAAGTGGCGCGTGGATCATCTAGTCTATGTATTGCACCGTAATATCTCCCATTCTCTTTTCTTACGCTCGTTTCAAACGCTGTCAGCAGTGAGATAGTATATAAGATATCTATTACCTTACTGTGCTAGTACGAAAGAAACAGATAATCAGACAGATTATCTTGTTGGCTGGATATTTACGGAACGCAGCGTTGTTCATTGCGTGCACAGTCCCAGCAAACACATTTTCTCCATCTGAAAGATATCTTTGGGGAGTTTTTGGGGTAAAATTCCCTAAATATCTCTTTCTGATGGACATTAGAATTTTACAAGACACCTACAAGAAATCTTGAGAAAATGTGTTTGCTGGGATTGGTGCCGACATCTAAATTGTGACACCTAGCGGATCAGACTGGCGAAATCTTACCTCCAAAGTTTCTTACCTTAACGTTGTACCGTGCAGGAAGCGATCGGAAAGTATCGAGCGTTCAATGCACAATTCTTTTACATAACAAGCATTAATGAATTCTGGATCGAAGAACTGGATTCCGTAGGTAAAAATATACGAAGCGAGTAAATATAGTTTATGATAGTCACAGTGGCATAGCGAGTTGGAGCTTTGTCGATCAGCGAAGTTGAACAGCTTTTGATAGCGTCGTACTTGCATAGTTGACCGGTTCAAATCTCGCCGTGTTGGTTCCGGTGTTTAAGTATACGTAGAGATTTATATGTATATATTACAGTGTATTGACCTATAAGGTATGTAAGGTTACTATATACATAGATACCTTCAGGGCTCTGGCAAAATCCCGATTTACCTTTATCTCATTCGGCGAACAACTTTGTTGTTTTATTATTATAATATACTACTAATATTATTATTATTATTGTTTAATATCTCGAGCAGTGATCGATGCAGTCTCCGTAAAACACGCAGATGACTTTTTTCATTTTTTATCAATAAAATCGTACCCAAGTAGCTTAAAAATTGTATATATCTGGTGGACAATTGAATGTATACTAAGTATATTTTTTTTTTATCTCCATTTTTTCCTTATGCGCGAAAGAAATAAGTTCTTAAAAGTGTAGAACTTCATTTAGGGATGAAGATGTATTCATGATCTAGTTTTGGCAGATCACAAATTTCTACTGAGACTAGTTGAGGAATGAATGTCAGTGCTGTTTTTTTTTATGCCAGTGACTGAGCTTATTTTATTACAAGGACGAGATGCGTGCACTATGATTCTAAGAGTATTTTTTAAATTTCCATACTTTACACAATAAATATTTAATAATGTGAGGGAGTGCATATTAACCAATCAAATAAATCTACCAACAACTAATTAACAATTTTGATAGTTATAAGAAAATTTCAAACAAAAGAAAAAATGAATTCGGGAAAATATCCTAGCAAGTGTGCTTGATCTGTGACAAAAATGTTCTGCAATCTTACGGCCCTCCTGCATTAATTCTTTCTCTTGAGTTAGTAAAATAATTCATAAGTAAATCATTGACTTACAATTGGCTGGTTTCTCTGTGCTCTTACAAATGGCCTGTGTTTTTGCCCCTTCAAAAGAAGGGGACAAATGATTTTTGACGTTAAAAGCCATATTTTTTTAATAACTTTAAAAACTGTCCGCATTGTCAGCAGCATAGATTACGCTATAGAGCTAATCACTGAGATTTTTAATATCCACTGGCATGTGTGACCTTGACACGCGCGTATGTAGCAACTTTTTAATACTGAGATTACGCAATTTTTTGTTTGTCTCAAAAAGTTTTATTTGAAAAATTTCTATAAAATTTTCGTTATATACTAAATTTTTATTTTAATAAACTGAAATTTATTTAATCAAAGTATTTGACAACGTATCAATGTGTGAGAGTAAAATGTAACATTGTGTCCACGTAGCAACTAAGCTCTCTTTGAGCAGAATCCGAGAAGTTAGTGAATTAAATAGGCTTGTCCGTATTTTAAAAGTCAGCTGATCTGTCTTTGTCACACAAACTGCTATCTATATCTTCAGTAAAACGTGTGGTACACACTTCAAACAGCGATAAAAAACGTTTGAGAGCTTTAGTCTATCTCAAAAATTAATTTTAATTAATAAATACTGTTTTTGATATGATTGTTCTTGATAAATCAGATAAATTACATAATCATCAAATTATTGTGAAAAATTACAAACACAAACGTAATTAAAATATAATACTTTAATGCTTTAACGTTATCATCCGTTCGATTGCTCGAATTTCAAACTTTTTCTTCATACGTCTGCTTTTTTTTCAATTGTCTCTAAATTATCAAAAGTTGTACAGTTGTTTTTGTAAAGTCTGAAGTGCAGGGAGGCTCAAGTTTTTACCTTATTTCCTGTAAACGTAAAAAGGCCAATTATTTGATGACGCGTATTGTTTTAATTTAATTGTGAATTTAGCAAATGAATTTTTTTTTTATGTGAACATTAATCTTTTACATCAAGAGTACACGATTATAAAATGTTTAGTAAATCTTCCATTTCAATATGGCTATATTGTTAATGAAAAAAAATTTTTTTAAAAAGTTTTTATTAGTAAACAATTATTATAATAGTAAAAGTAATTAATAATAAATAAATTAATAATAATAAAAAACATTTTTGTTTCGATTATTATCGTGATTTTCGGTCTGAGTTCGAAGCCCAGAAAATAAATAATTTTATATTGAATCTCTTGAGTTTCAGATTCAGTGTAACTTTATTTGTTTAGCCCAGCCCGTGTAGTTAATATTTAATGTATTTGTATCAGCCCACTTTGTTTGCTGTTCATTAATCATGAACATAACTGGTCTCGTACACTCACTTCCATTTTACCATGCTACGTTTATTACAAATATAATATATTACATTCATACAAACTCGCACATGTGACTATTATTTGTGCAATACGAAAGTTAAAGAATTACGCTGAGCTTGATCTAGATGATAACGTAATCATTTTAAAAATCATAGAACACCGTAGAACACCTCATTAATTATTTTGTAAAAAAAAGTTAATAGTTTTAAGATAGAGGAAAATGAAGTTATTGGGCTTATCAATATTTGATTAAAAAACTAAGTGTATCTTCAAACTAGATAATTTCGATAAAATACTTGTGTTATCTCAAAGGATCTCACGCAAGTGCTGTAAAGAATAAAGTTTTCAGTTTTTCGTGTCGATGACACTGAGAAAAATCATACATTAAAATTCATAATACGATGCAAGTGCATTCCTTTTACTTAAGGCGATACAAGTACGCACCTTTATGTGCTCACCTGTATTTATCCGAGTGGATGTAACTAATTTGTTGTATAGAGCAGGATTGACCGGCTGTCTCTTCTACAACCTGCACTTTTAGCAGCAAGTTAATGCTTCTCAAAATTCAATACTCGAATACCATTCAATGAAATATGGTAAAAATATGTCCGAAAACAGTTATTAACGCTGTCTGGTGATAAGAAATAAGCCTTAAATAGTTATTAAAATAGTACCTATATATAAGACGACCTACCCAGTAAATCGATTAATCATAATTATAACTATCGATTTTTCTTTTTTTACCTTAACAAATAAATGCTAAAATAGATGCACGGCAAATACCTCCACACAATACAATACATATTTTAATTGTTAAAAAAATTATACACATATACTATTTGTTACAGTAGTACCATGACTTTTTGTAAAACCGTTCAAATTTGCTAGTTATTTGAGCAATGGTGTAGAATCCGTGGTGTTTTGTTATTAAATTTTAAATGTCCAAAATCAACGAGCTATAAAAATTTGATGTAAAGGTAAATAGATAGGCACGAGTAATTAAATCTCTTTTCCTATTCTGACATGCAGAAGGAAATATAACTGAGTGTGGGTGGGAAGGAACAAACTAGAACATCATCTCTGGTCAATAGTTAGATAGGCCCTCATCTATTCTCCAAAAGTGGTCTCCTGGCAATCTTTTGTGCATTACCTTGAACCAGCGAGTAACCGATGAGAAAATCTATGTTAACACATGAAATATTGATTAAAAATTGTTCGTATGGGTGAATCCGAGAGTTGTAAAAAAAAAATTTTTTTTGGCACACCAAGTTTTCA